>JABFPN010000744.1:0-17709 GCA_022817305.1 Leptoteleia sp. ZL-2020
TTTTGTTTTACCGAAATTATATGACTGTTTTACCGACAGAGCACGGTTCACTCTATTCACAGCATAATTGTTACTAGTTCACCATGTAGGATCAACAGCGTATGGCCAACATTGTCTAGCAATGTTATTCCTATGCCGTTATTTTTTCCCGTGTATCTAAATTAGTGTTCAATATGGTAATTTTATCAGCCATACTTTTTTTGGTTTAAGATTGTTAATTTTTATTATTGTAATGATTACTAAATTCATTGCCTTTCGTAGAAAGTCCTTAAAAACAATTATAGTATAGATTATGATGAGGGAAAAATTTTGTTTTAATATTATTTTAGATAAAAAGAGTCCTTTCATTTTTTTTGCATAAGATACACTCTTGAAAAATTCATGTTCATTTATATATTTATTATTTTAAATTTATATCTATTTATATTTAAAATAGCAGAGATCGTTACGTGACAGTTTTTAATGCTACGCTATAAAAAAAATATCGTATAATTCACTAGGTTTTCAACTGTTTGAGAATATATTGGAAAGGTAAATATTTCTGTTTCTAACAGAAAAAATTAAAATTCATGCGACAGCTTTTAATTAAGAAATATTGGAAATTGCTTTTATAATTATCAATCATACCATTTTTATTAGTAAAAGTTCCCACTTTTTGGACATATCCCCAAATTATTATAAAATATTTTACATTTTGTTATTAATATTATCTCAATATGACATATTAACGTGAGAAATTAAAATTTGTTTACGATACAACCTTTTTAACCATTTAAGATTTGAATCGACTAGTTTAAACTTGGTAAACTTTCTGCAACTAACAAATTACTTGCAAGTTACTAAAAAAAAAATTACAGTTTAATTGTTGGTTAGTTGCAAGTTGCAACTTATTCGCTAGTTACAATGTTACAAAACTTGCCGGGAGCTTGCAAATTGGATACTGGTTGGTTCAAATGTCTAATTGGAATTTATTATTAATCTCTAACACGCGTTAAATATATGTTTCTTTATGTTAACATCAAAGGAATCTGCTGTTGTTGCAAATGACTCGCATAAATTTGATAGTTAAACGAAAATTAAGGTTCGCATAAATTATATGTTTTCAACTTTGTCAAGATACGTGTCAATCTTGGAGTCAATATTACTAATGTTTTAAAAAGCAGAGTCATCAGTTTCGAATGTTTTGTTTATACTTGAAACGAATATTTATTTTTTTTTTTAATTAAAAGTAGCAATTTTGCAGACATTCATTCAAAGTAAAGTTAAAAACATTAATAATGTCCGTCATATTTTTTGTTCTCAGTGAACGCACCACTTTGATATGATAGTTTCAGAGAATAATTATGTACCCTTTTACTGTACCTCTTTTTCCTTCGAAGAATTTGCATAATTGAGAAAGGATCTATTTCGGTAATTCAAGATTGAACTGTTCTCTTCATTTAAATAAATACATATTCCCCGGAACTCGAATTTACTGTTATCAATTAGCGGTCTTCACTTTAAACGTGTCACTGTCTGTAAATGTCAGGTGTCGTTGAAATTCGAAAAATGTGCTCAATTTAAAATACAATTAAAAAGAAAGGAACAAAAAAAAAAAAGGAAAGAGATTCTGTGAAATCGTTTGCCGAAGGATTTAACATTTTGAGCGTATCATTACAGTCGATTTGACGTAAAGCAATTCGCAAAATGTTGCGCAAAGTCCGAAACTTTTTTTTTTTTTGCAACAAGGTTATGGCGTCGAAAGCGGATGCTCTTCTGCCGGGTTTTATTGTCACGATAAACTTTGCGGGCACGTGATTATATGAGTGTCGTCTCGGGACACGCTTCGCCATTTACGCTTCACCGCCTTGATCTTTGGATGGTCAAAGCTACTTTATCTTGCCTCATCGCGTGTGACTAGTCTCAGGAAAGTCTAGGTCAAGATCTTTTTGCTCGTGGCCATCGAGAAATGTAATTTCACACCACCTTTAATAATGCAACCGAACGATAAACATTCAACGAACATTACTTAATGGCACACAAAAAAGTTGAGAGAAAAAAAAAAGAAAAAGTAAAACAATTGGAAGTTATTCTTCCTACTCTTTTTTTACAATATGCATGAAAATGATAATAAATTTTCCCCGTTAAATCAAAGCGAAGAAAGTTTGGAATATGCAAATTTTCTCTCGTCGTTTTGTTTGAAACGTAAACTCTAACGTGGTTATTTTTATTTAAATTTTGTCGCAAATTTGAGATCTAATCGTTGCCCCACGGGTAGGGAGATGAATTTTAATTTTTAACTGCCATTGATTTAGTAGCGAACGCAATTGAGATGCACATTTGACTGGGTATAGACGGATAGAAAAAGGATTATTGACAAACCTGACACTCCTATCGCGGCATTGGTGTTTCGGCAGCAGGCGTTGTTCATCTTCGTACGGTAATTTACAATATTTTTGCGGACTCGTAAGTTATCGGGAGACACTTACCGGCAAAATTATGTGTTTATTACATTGTTTCAACGTTGGTTTCGGCGTAATATAATAGAGCCCACGGAATACCGTCGGGCGTCCTTTGCCACTTGTTTTTTTTTTCTTTTTTTCTTCCTCCGAGCAAAAATACACCATAATGCGCGCATGCTCGACGTGATGAGGGATTCAGTGTCATCTGGAATGGTGCATATTGAATTATGCATCGCTTCCGCGATACCGTGCGCATTTCCGGGAGTCGGTACGTTACCGACCGTTGGTCGACGCGTTGTCAATTGAAGGTAACCGAGTGGTTATCGACGTATGCGAGCGATTTATTCGTGGCAAATTAAATAAAGGAACACATTTAGGAAAAGTGAAAGGGTTATTTGTTTATTCAATAGTTTTAGTTGATTATTTTTATTTTTCTTTTATTTGGTATTGTCAAGGCCACGATTGATTATGTCGGTATTGAATTATTTAATAAAGTAGAGGGTTGTTCGTTGGGAAATACTTTGAAGATTTTAATACAGATGTCACTTTTTATCGACTCGATTTGAATAATTGTCTCTGTAATAAGTACAATAAAATAGTTTTTTTTTTTAACATTAATTTATTCCTTTTGCAATGATAAGTTTATATAAAAAATAATGCAAGCTTTTATTTATTTTTATTATAATTTATATTAATAATGGGTAGGGGTTTTGACAATAAAAAACATAGTTTAATATTTTAGAACTTTTATTTTGTTTTTTGTTTCTTTTCTTTTTTTTTATTATCAAACATACACGCAATAATTGTAAAATAGCATGATTAATCAACCACCTTAAAACTATTATCCTAAATCTATGTCGAAATTAAATTTTACACGATTACATCTATATTCGTATGAAAAGTAGAAAGAATCTTGAAACGTTATTCCTACAACTAAGGCACGAGTGGTGAAACCAAAATGATACAATCACGTAACCTAATTGATAAACTTCATTACGATTAATAAGACACAATTATACAGAGTTGTAAAATACAGAAAAAATTTAAAGATTATACGAAATTTAATTAGGGCTTCTCTTTAAGAAATATTTCGAAAATCAAAACTGGTTTTTCCAATTCTATAATCATCAAATCAATTATGATATTTTATCAATTATTTCCATCGGAATTAATAATGAATTTTTCTCCGAAAGAAGCCTTAATTATATATCTACGAGGACAACTTACAAATCGTACGATTAATTAAAATAACGTATCTTATATTTACGTTGCGTTGTATTTTTGGATTTTCGTATGAATTAAACAACAAATATATCTTTGCGCCGATAACGAAATAACATTGTACACTTAAAAGTAATATTATTCTCATTCGGGCATTTTTAATATACTTGGCGTTAATATAAAGAGACGCGGCAAAACGTAAACACATAAAACGAGGCAAATGACGAAAACAATAAAACGAGTGGTTTGCCAGTTTTTTTGCTTATTTACATTTTGCGCTGCTCTTTTATTTCGCGGCAAAGCATTAAAGTTGCGAATCAAAATGATATTGTTAAATGCGTACGCGAACATAATTATGCGGTGACATTTTCGGCATTAAGCACGGTGTTCTATTTCTATTTCTAACACACAAATATTCGATATTTTCTTTTTCTTTTTTTTTTCAATACTTGCATCACCATGACCCATGATAAATCCGTAAACCATAAATACGGTTAGTGTCATATTTATGTCCAGAAATCTCGAAATATGTTTGTAAACGTTGCCATTGAAATATAGCTTCTTTTTTATAACAAGCAGTAAACAAACTATAAACATAAACACGGAGTGATTTAATTCATTTTGCCGCGGTAGTAGGGAATGTCGTAAATTTATTATTTTTCTTCGGAAATAAGCTGTAACGTATATGATACGGTGTTGAAATTTTTTCGACAAACATGACGTGCGAGGGATGGGATTTAATTTTCGATTATAACTCTTATTATTTGAGCGCCAATATTTGTTCCCAGGTATACAGCGTATTAATATTTTTATTTATTTTAACGCAATTCACTTTCGGGGGAGATAGTTTATTATTCTGCAGCGCGCTTTGATATCAAATTATTCAATGCATTTACCATGATTCATCAAAAATTTCATCATCCAGGTATACACGTTAATTCGTTGCTTTGTCTCCCTATTTACATACAATTTACCTTTCTGAATAGTTTATATTATCTACACCTTTTTTTTAATTATATTTCAACCAATTTTCATGTAATTTTTCTAATGTATTTTTGACCTACACTGAGAAAAATATGACAGAAAATATAATTGTTTTTAACTTTCTTTCAGATAAGATTAAGTTTTTCAATAAAAATTATTTTTTTAAACTATCAATTTTCAGCTTTAAGTATAAACGTAGCATTTTAAACTGGTATATCTTTGCGTTTAACAGTTATATTTATTTAAAGATTGACATGTGTCTGAAACAAAGTTAAAAACAGTAATATTTCCTGTCACAATTTTCTCAATGTAATGCAAGACTGCTGTTGAAACTTTCAATTTCATTCAAGCTTCTTGTGAAATTTGATATAGTATGACCGAAGAAAGAAAAAAAGAATCTGAAATTTTGATAGAAATCAAAACAGTTCTTTGCAGATAATGCCCTTTAAAATTATATAAAACAAATCTGCGTTGTGTTTACTCACAACTCCTTTTGTTTCCTTTTCAAGTTTATATTGGAAACACGATGTTTCATCGCCAATAACGTTTTCATCAATAAATTTGTCTTCTTTGCGAACAGTTTTAATATCTGTGCCGTGCTCAGCTGGATGTATCCTTTGTTTTTCAATCAACTCCGAGGAACTAATCGTCAAAAATACTTTATGCGGTTCATAATGTTCTGTGCAATCTGTTTTTAAATCCTTTCGCAGATTATTTTGGATTTTTCCTTTTTGCTCCGTTTAAAATCTTGCTTCTTTTCTATGTTTCTTGTTAATCGGTTCAGTTTTTAGATGGCTCGGCTTTTTCATGCTTTCAAGCCTTTCATGACCGTTTTTAAGACGTTTAAATCTCTGATAAATTTGAGTGCAGAATACACCACAAGCATTGCGGTATACTTCGTACGTTTTATTGAACAAATTTTTATATATATAAGCTGTTTTAAACCACTTGTCCCCTCTCCAAATAATTTCTGAAATACTAATCGGATTAAGATAACACGAAAATTATATTTTAATTTTGTGGAATTCCTGAAATTTGTTGGAATATTTGAAAAAAAATTATAAATAAAAAGTAGCATAGAAAATTGTAAATAAATCTTGTAAATTAATAATAAACATAGTAACAAATAATTATTTTTAAATTGGATTATTTACAATAAATACTCAATGTGCTTTCCGTTGTGCAAAAGACAAGTTGCGATTCTATCCTGGAAGGAAATGACTGCGGGTTGAATTTCTTGCGGGGTCTAAAGATTGAATAGCAAGTCTTATTCTGTGCTTCATATAGATTACGTATCCAATTGCAGAAAGCTAATCGTTGTGGAATGCCATTTTTTATGTAAAGCATAGAGAAGAATCGTTTTATAAGGGTGAAATTGTTGCTCGTGTAAATGTGATTCTAATCATTATCCACCTCGATCGTCAGATCTCTTTATACTGAATTAAGTAAAAGAGTTAGTTTACCTTACGCGTTCTACCACAAGGGAAAAAATAAGGCACAGAATAAGACCTGATATTTTTTTTGCACAACGGAAGGCATATTGAGTATTTACTGTTAATAATCCGACTATTTCATTATATTGACTTACTGATATAAATAAATTGAACATAATTATTTGTTATGTTACATTGTTAAGTTACTATGTTTACTATCAAGTTATTTTATTATTATTTTAGATATTTATTATTGTTAATTAGATACTAACGTTTAATATTTCAAAGTTCTCCCCCCTTCCTGCCATTATGATATTATTCAATAGAGCTTCGAACAACTGTTTTGGCGTACTTTTTATATCTTAATCTGATTAGTACCTCGAAAGATATTTGGGAGAACGGGTGGTCTGAAACACACCCTGTATATATATATATATATGTAATAAAAATAAAAGAATTATTAGAAGATATGTCTACGCGCAGAATCAAGATACTCAACAAATTTCTATTTATAGCGTGAAAGTGGAACATACTTGAAAAGCCTATAAAAAGTCATATGTCCTGCATGAAAAACGTACGGCTTTTTCAAACGACACAGTTTCCATCCACAACTTCAACTGCGTTTGCCGGAACACGCAGATAAACTTCCTTTGTTACACATTTCCCTTTTGTTAAAGAAACGCGGAGAGGCATGACATCATCCACGTCGGACACAACACTTAGCGCGCGAACATTTTGCCGGAAAGTTGGTGCCGGGAAAAAAAAAATGGGGACATCTTCGAGGTCGCGGGAGAGCCCGGCGGTTGATTATCGCATCGGGAGTGAAGAATTTTTTTTCGTCGTAAGGAAAAAAATTGTTTCGCCCGGCTGTTTCTTAGCGACAATACAAAAGCAGATCGTACCGTTCAACTTCGCTTTGTTTCGGCGGTTCCGGAAGTCATCTGTCTCGCTTCAAGACTCGCGGGCTCTCCTTGACAATTCGTTCTCTTAATCGTAGGGACGGTTGGGGACAAATTTTGGATCGATTGCCCTGGGTTCGCAAAAATACGGCTCTGGCTCAGTTCAAATGATATTTGGGGTGCTGTAGAACCTTCGTTGGACTCCTCTGGCTCATTATACTTAGCGATGACGTCATGCCCAGTCGATCTAGGGTACCCGAAGAACCGAATGATTTTGGTCGATTGCATTGGTTCTTTGGTTACACTCTGCGTGTGGTTATAACCAGTCCCATCCAACGTGTCAGCTTCAATGATCTCGTAAAGTTCATTTTTCCTACAACGCCTTCGTTTGGTTGCTTGGGGTTGCTTTCGTATTAATGGTTGATAAAAATATAAAGTAATTAAGACAGTAAACAAATATAAAACTGGTACATGTGTATGATGATTATAATTTTTATATTTATTAAACTGTATTTTTTTTTGTTTAAATAATACCTACTTTACGCAGGCATTGTTGCATTGAATTGTTGGACTGGTCTGGTTTTAACGTTGCCACTGTTTTGAGGCTCAATACCTGTTTGTGGTACTTGTTCACGTGGCGGGAATTTTAAATTGAATTCTGTTCGGATTTTTGTGCCGTTCTTCTGTATCCCTTTTTGAGGATGTAAATAGAAATTTATGGAATATTTCTCTCCAAGTTTTATGGAATTTGTTACTTTTGGGTCGCGCCATTAATTTGATAAATTTTGTCTTCTTATACAGAGATGATACAAGTTGATAGTGGTGGAAATAGATGATATACTGTTGGTCCGCTAAATTTTGGGAATGTGACATACAATTTAACCATAGGAAAATGCCACACCGGGGAATTCACCAGTATTATCAGAAATAGAGATATAATTCCTCCAATTCCATTCATTTAATATGGTTTTGAAGAAATTTTGTCCATTTTTTATCTGAAAACACTGTTCCCTGTCCAAATATGACCTTTTAAACTTGATTGTTATAAAACAGTTAATTGTTTGCGATATTGTTCTGCAATTCTGGGTGGATATAAATATCAGCAATGTTCATTATGAAAAACTTTTCATATTCCACGTTTTACTCGTTCGGTCCAATAATCTATTTTTCGAATTGCGATGAAGTTCAGATCTCGTCACTATTTCGCGTGAAAAATATATCTCTTTCTTCTTTTTGTTCCTTGAATTACAGATGGGAAACAGTTACTATATATCATATTGCCTTTCTGTAATATTTAAGTTCGATTCTTGTAGGATATTGACCGGTGAATTATTCTCTTAAGACTTCGAGATATCTCAAAAACTATATGTATATCACAATGTCAAATGATATTCATTTTATCTACAATTAATTTCCCTTAAAGTGGAACTGGCCGAGTTAAAATAAAGAAATTTTAATCACAAAATGACCACTTTTTTGCCTCGAACTTTCGTATTATCTCATCTTCTTGGTTTACAATTTTCCAAAATCATAAAAAAGAGAACAATTGAAGACAAATTATTAATATATTGCTTGCATAGAATTTGTTTTTTCATCCATAATTTGCAGAATATTAAAGTATCGTCATTTTCATTTTCTTACTCACCAAGAATCGAGGATGATTTTGAGAATCTTTCGTCAATGGTCACTTTGCCAAGATCAAGGGTCCCATAATTTCGTTGCCAGTCTACTGCTCTCAGTCGAATCGACTTTTTTTATCTCACGATACGATTAATCGGGCCGTGCCAAAACTTCCACTTGTTTACGTCAGTTCAAATACAATAATCATTCTGCGTGGAATAATTTTCGATAAATTGATTGGTCCATATTTCGTTTGCAGCAAAGTGATCGATGAAAAATATCGAAACTTGTTCGGGGAATGAGCTTTCTTAAGCATTGCATCGAATTTGGATGCGCGCAAAGATAGCGCGGTTTCAACATGACGGATAGATGTCTAGCAATGTTACTGGGTAACAGTTGCAGAAGAACATTAGCGATTAAATCTTGTTTCAATCAATAGTACATTAGATGAAATATTCCTGAATCTTGCGAGATAGCAAAATCTTATGGCATCTGACATCTATTTGTGGGATCTTCAAAGAGCAAAGTTTAGAGCGAACTGCCAACAACTCATGAGAGCATAATTCAGAAATGCTGGTGGAAAGATTAAACTCCCTTTGATTATGTCCGAATATTCAAAACGCGGATAAATAAATGCATCGAAGTGGATGGCAGTATATTTTTTGTTTTTTGTTTTTTTTTTGACAATTAATACAAATCGTTTGTCAAGAGTCAGTCAGCATCTCTTAGTGATAGAATTCGAGAGAATAGAAAAGTAAAAGATTTGCTTCGATGTTTTTGACAGTGCTAAAGGTAATTTTTGTCGGTTTCCAAACTGATACAGTTATTCCAGAAGTGAAAAGTTCATAGATTATGTAGAATAACAATTTGGTGTATCAGATAGCGATGAGAAATGTTATCTTGCGGGAAAATTTTTCGCATCATTTCTACAAATTTTTAATCTACAAGAGAAGGGGGGGTTTATATTTTAAAGTTCAAAACTAACCCAAGTTTTTTTTTTTTTTTTATAAGAACGGTGATGGTTAATCGCTTATGAAAATACCGGCTATTTTTTATTTGCAATATAGGGAAGAAGAAGAACGATACCATTATTTTTATTGCAGATTCGAGTTCTATGTTAAAAATAACTTTCTTGAAATGTTGAATTTTCTCGACTTCTTCAATTGAAAAGAAATTGATTCAATTTTGCAATAAAAGTTCTTTCCAAAAATTAAAAACATTTGCCCTATAGTATCGAACGTATTTCAACTGGGCTATTGGTATATTATGAACGTGGATTTTGTTAATCGTACGAGGGAAAATCGAAATGGTTCTTTTTTTATGGAGAAAATGTCGCGAATCTTGATGTTGCTGTCGACCTTTATGATAAGAGTTTCCCGGACAGGTCGCGATCATTGTCTTTGTTTTTTTTTGTATTATCAAACCAATTTTGATAACCATTTCTAAACATGAATATAGAAAAATGTCAGTAATAGTAAATTTCAGTTGACAACAATTTTCCTGGATCCAAAAAGATCCTTAGTTTTCATTTTCAATTTTTTTTTTCATGATTTATTTGCTCAATCATTAACATCAAATGAATTGAAACTTTGATCCCAACTTCTGCAGTCGCATGTGTCAGTTGTTTAAAAGTATTACACTTTTGAATATTCAATAATACATTGAATAATAAATGATTTTGATGCGTAAGCATTGAACAAGTCACATGGTTATGCATAAAAAAGATTGTATAACAATTTATTGACGTTCAATTTTGAATGGTATGCAATTAATGGCGCAAAAAAAAACATTGGGCATATCTCTGAATTAATTTATTTCATGCAAAGTGACTTTATTTTCTTTATTGTTATTTGTGAATTTTTATATATGTGTTGTCAGAGACTGTTTTCATATTTGTTTCATTTCAATATTTTCGTTCATTAAATCGTATTTCAATGACTTTATCATCACTCGACTATATCATTTTATGTTAAAATATTGATTTCGATTCACTACGCAAATAATACGTAAAATAAATTGTGCAGTGGAATAAAGAAGCTCGAATGATTAATATAAATTCTGAACGATTACAATTTCGACTGCCACAATAATTAAACTTTAATATTTACAATTTAACGGCATGTTTGAAAAGAAGCAAGCGCCTCAATGTTATTTTACATATTTTTCACGTAACGTTTTGTTCTCCAATTTTCATTGTTCCTTCAATTTTGTGAACATTTGTTTAACTAATTGCAGTAAACAAACTAATTCAATTCAACGTTTTATATTGTTTGCAAATGTTTAAATAATTTATTGAATTCGATTATCATGGTCTAGGTGATCTTCATGGATCTTTGTTCGTAATACAAGTGTTGTTCTCACGTATTACTCTTCAATTGCGAATATTTGCTGCGAATGTACAGAAACGTTAACACCTGCACGCGAAACAAACTTAATCCGATGATATTTTTCAATTGTCTTAAGATACTTTTCAAACACGCATTATCTTTTCAATTTAGTGGTAATAATATATAATAACGTAACAATTGAAATAAAATAAATCTTAACATTTTGGATTTTTTTTTTTGAGTCAGAGGTAACAATGGTGGTAACTAAACATAATGATTAAACAACGAAGGATGCCAAATAAGTTTGATATTAATTTTGTGCAAGTGTAAAGTTTTCAGTCAATTTGCGTTTGTGTCAAATTGTTTATATATATAATATTTTTTGTGTGCTGTTGTTTCTGAAGAGGGAAAGATTTTTTGCTTGTTTTTCATGTTTTTATTTTTGTTTAAAAATCCAATCAATGTTTTTCAACAATCTTAATCCCTTCAGGGTGTTTTTGTAATGTGTTTTGAATTCATTATGAGTGAACGGTCCATTTGGGTTTAAAATTGGCAGTGTTCTAATTCACTTTCATGCCTTAATAACAATAACCAAAACAAAACGTAACAAACAATGGAGCAAAATAAAACAGAAACTTAAATCAATGGTAGAATGTTTTCAAACTGACAACTGCGGTAGAGGGGAGGGGAAAAGGTCGAATTTCAACAACGATAATTAATTTCTGCACACACGTCTCGTCGTAGAATGAGAAAAAAGTATGGAAATTATGAATAAAAATTGAAGAAATAAGTCCGATTGAAAAATGATAACAAATCAACTTCTCAATATGTTTTGTTATAATTAAATAAAAAGTGTTGAACAAAACTTATATACTTTTTACGGTAGAAATTCTAATTTGTATCATGAAATGGAAATTTTCGTTTTAAAATTCGGATTAGCTTTTTCCAAATGTGAAACCTTTATTTCTGTAATTTTTTTTTGGAGTTCCATACCCGTTTCTCATTCTCCACAATAGCATTCTAAAAGTTTATCCTTTTGAAAGAAGCGTAACTTTTTTTTATTGTAAATGTACATACGAAAAATGTTAAAACGTCGATAATTTTCTTTTTTTTTCTTTTTTTGTCCTCGCCTTGGAGAATAATACCATAAAACGTTCCGGCTTTTGTTTCGGTGTGCAAATATTAATCATCTTGATAACGTTTATAAAGTCAACGACAAATTTAATGAAATCAAAATCGAAACATCAACAATGGTACAAACTAAACGTGGAAATATAATGAGATACGGGGAGGCACTTGAGTGAATTAACACTTAAACGAATAACTTTAACCGACCAAAAACACGGTGCTAAACAAATGGCAATTTACGATATTGCTGAATATCAAGGCAAGATGAAATGTGGATTCAACAAAACAACAAACGCTCGAACAAAAACTGCGTATAAATTCAGTGAATAACGACAAAACAAACGGGGAGACAACAACCTCAACCGAACCACAACCGGATAAATTTTACCGTGGGTGAACACACAAAACGCAGCAAATTCAACGGGAAACATAAAATGTATTCAAGAAAAATAGGATAAGCGTAATTCGAAGCCCAATTCTGAGCGCACCTTTTCAAGAATAACAAGCGTGGTATCAAACATAACAACGATACAACAGTAACATGGCAAACAGTTTTTTTTTTTCGCTTTTTTTCTTTTTTTTTAACAAGGTCGAAAGGAGACGGAGCGGTGGTGGGTTTATGAATTTTTTGGAATTGGATTAACAATATGACCAAACTTAACAAGAACAATGAAACATAAGAGAGAGTGGGGTTAATTAACGCCATCACGTGACAAGGAATCAATTAGCCCCATCCTCGTCGAACAAAAACCAGATTTGGGAAACGAAACAAGTTTATAACATTGGGGGAAAAAAAAGAAACTTGAACCAACAAATACGAACAATTTGAAACAAAAACTCAAAGATTTATATATTAATGCACCATGAATTCTCTTGCGGATTGTCAATGGCCGAGAACTGAAATGTTTATCAATTTCCGATCGTATTGCGATAAATATTTGATGTTTATGCTGATCACACGTTCGTTAAAAAATGAGAATATATTTAATCGTACATCAAATCCGAACAAAAAGTGACAATTTGGTGAATTTTGATCCGGTAAAATATTCAGTGTTTGATGAAAATAAACAGAATTTTTATTTTGTAATTTATAAAGAAAAAAAATATTTCATTCTTTTAAGAAGTTACGATCATTATAAATAACAAATGTTTATCATAATATCGGATATTGATAAAATTTTCTTTTTCTCGGATCAGGATCAGTTTGTTTACAGTTATAGATAAAAAACCTGGCAAAAAACAACGCAACACAAATAATTGAATTTGGTAACAGTGTTCAGTTATCTGCCGTGCCTGAAAGCTTCGAAATGAATTCGTACGATTCGAACTAACTTATAATAAAGTAAACGGATAATGGTAAATTACAAGAAATTAGGAAACTAGGTAGGAATTAACGTTTCGCGAGAATACTTTCTGCCCTAAACCTATGCCACTCGAATGAAAAAAAAAAAAAGAAATTAAAAAAAGAAGCTAAAAGTCTAACGCAGAGACAAACCCTAACTCTAAACCCTAATAATCGCCATGGAAACCTAATCAGCGAGTGTTTACTTTTGTGCAGAGTGCAAACTGCGAACATTATATTACTCTGCTATGGAATAATCGATAAGCCGCCAATTAACACGCATTGGCGGGGTATAAAATATTGGAATACAACGGATTACTTCGAAAACAGCGCGAATTCGAAGGCCAATTATTGAACGAAAGGGGAAGGGGAAATAAAAAAAAAAAAAAAGAAATTGGTGGAAAACGAGGAACTTCTCGAGCAAAGCGAGAAGCTGCCCGAAACGATACATCAGTCCAAATCTATCCTAAGCTTAAATAGCGTCACTTTAAATTGACGCGATAGCCACTAACGAAACACACTGGTACACACGAAAAAGCTACACGTCGATTAAAAAGTTATAAGTATCCCTGTTACATCCCTAAACCCCTAATTCTAGAAAAAAACCCTAGATAGCTGGATTATCTAATCGCTAAAACCTAACGTTTCGAGGGGGTCAAAATAATACCGTGGTCGTGCGAAAATAAAGTAACAAAATGGATGTAAATTTACCGTCGCGAACCGGCGAAGTAGTTTCCTTCTTTTGTCCGAATGAGAAGATGAGAAATAGTCAATGACAGTTGTCGAATGGTTACACGAAAGCGGAAATGCCGCCAGCGGCACGAGGTGTACGGTTTCGTGAGTTTGACATGATAAAGATAAAAAAAAATAATAATAATAATAGTAGACGAATTGAAATTGAAAGAGGGGGGGTACAATTTTTGCGCCACTTCGCCGGCACCTCGCCGAGATATTGTAACTCAATCGCGAATAGAGCTCTTAGGATAATAAAAGTAAAGTGAACGAAAAAGCAAGCCATTTTACAAGTACAGCGACAAGTTGAATCGGGAAATAAAATAAAATATGGAAAATAAAATAATAAAGTCTTTTTGAAGCGGATGTTCGCGATCGTTCAAAAAGTCCATAACTTGGGCCCGCGAATTGCGAAAATGCGGATCCTTCGATACGGCCAAGGACTTTTCATCGGTAATATCGAAGAAGCGCGCAATGAGTTTTTCGTAACCCGCGGCCGATTTCAACAATTTTTTTTAACTTTTCGTTTTTTCATTTTTTTTTTAATTTTTTTTTTCTTTTTTCAGTTTTCTCATTTACTAAACTACATAACAATTTTTGTTAGACTCAGTCCAGAAAATAAACAGCGAATTTTGTAACAACCGGAATATTACTGTGAATAATAAAGTAAAAATATATATGTTTATTACAAGAGGGTTTGAACATTCCAATTAGTTCAACTTTTTGTTTTTTCGTTTTACGGAGGAACGCGGTATAATGATAAGGTATTATCGGAGTAACGTTACATTCCACGGATGATATACATGTAGTTATTTCATTTTCAATTTATAATATTTCATTTTACTTTTTGATTTATAAACTGATTGGAAAATTGAAACTCTTCTGTAACATTCATTACGTGTATAATTTGAATCTATGTAATTCAATTTGAAACGTGTAGCCTGAAAATCGAATTTGACGATTCAGATATTCAAAAATTTAAAGGAATAATTCCAAGTTTTTGATAATTTTAATTAAATTATATTAATCCTTTCTTCTTTTTTTTCATTACTTTTTTTCATTTCTTCCTCTTTATCTCTTTCTTTCTTTCTTTCTTTCTTTTTTTTTTGTAATTTTCTGTTCTTTTTTGGGTAAAAAAATAAAATGTAAAATCAAAATGAAAGAAAACATAATGACAAATAACATCTCAAAGTTATATTGCAATTAATATCTCTGCCTTTTAAGCCGCAAATTGTTTAATGCTTTCGTATTTGAATTCTGAACATTCTCAATTGTGCTTGTGTTCCAAATAATTCAAAGTATTTTTCAATTGCAAAAAAAGTATACAACATTATAATTGCAATACACATGAGATGGAATTGTTGACATTGATCTTAATACCGTTATGAGTTCCAAACTGCAAATATATTTCTGCAATGCAAAGCCTATGTACGTGGACATGATTCTTTTTTTTTGTTCGTTTTCGAGTTGACTGGTAACTTCATAACGTATTAAAATCCATGCGATGAATAAATAAAAGCAACAAATGAAAATTCAAACGAAAAGAAAGCAAAAATAATAAACGAAAATAAAACTAACTTAAAATTAAAATGCTAAACCTATACAGCCGTAGTTTTAATTTCTTTATTAATATAAAAGAAAAATAAAAAAGTCAAATTTCATTTCACCTTTTGATTAGTGACAATTTGGTCCGTGAAACAAGAATTAAGAATACCGTACAGGATAAACTTCACGACACGTAGTGAATTTCAATTTTTCTTTTTTTCATAAAGTGTATAAATTGTTTTATAAAAATTCCATTTGTCTTCCAGTCCGATAAGCTTTAAATTTACACCAACTGTAATAATTTTACGGTATTCAATAATTCCATGAGTACGAAACGTATTGATTGAACGCTATTTCCAAGAGCATGATTTCAATAATGATGAAAGCCTCGAGTACTGGTTTTAACAAATTTAAGCTCTCCATGAGTTTGATCATGCGATAACGAAATGTATTATTCTTTCTTTTTCCAATTTTACATAACAATAAAAAAAAATAGATAAAAAAAGACATCTGCCAAATGAATTCGAAACGGGTCCCTTTAAGCACGGCTGCGCAAATAAAAAACGGTAATGTAAACAAACAAATTACTTTGTGCGTTAATCCCACGGCGGAAGTACTCCACGAACGGAGAAACAGGTCCTACGACGAATAAACGTAAAAATGCCCAGGTCATCAGCTTCGGCGTGGTCCTCGCAGCCGGAGCCAAACGAAATCTTAATTTCCAGTCCCTCGCTCTCGTGCGACTCGAACGATCCTTCTTCTTCTATTTTGTCGATTTCATCCTTTTTCTGATTCTTTTTGCGTACCACTTTCGTGGTTCCCGTGTTTTGTTCCTTAACAATTGCGCCAGCGGGGCGCGGGCCGTTGAAACAAATATTGGATTTTGGACAGTTAACGAGAGTGTACGGGCTGGTTTTGACGTTTTGATCAAAAATTCTCGAACGCCTCCTGTAAACACAAATAACCCATTGAAACGGGAATGCTCCGCGGGTGCAAAAACGGGGAGGGGTGGGGGGATGGGGTTCGTAGTTCGCCTTGGAACGTACCCTTAAAAGATCCGGCGTGAAAAGTTCCCGTTTTCTATCAATGCTCGATCATTTTCTCTGCCTCCCCCCTCCCAATTCACGTGGTCCCCAGGTTTCTGCCCTTTATCTTCCTCGACCGTAAGTTCATACGTACGAAATCGATAACTTACGGCACCGGGGCTGTGGATGTGTGCGAATTTCGTATTCCAAGATGGTTCTCGCTTGTTGAACGTGAGATGATTCGGAGATTCCCCGGGTTCCTCTTACTTTTGGTCCCTTCTTCCGGCGAGTCGAAATGGCTTTTGTCCGAGGGGCCGGGGCGGGGGGCGCCCCCCTCTTCCCCCACTTTTTCCCTTTGACCTCTTCTTTCTTATTTCTCCTCTTCCCTCCACCTTTCGGATGGGGAGTTTTTTGGATTTGTGTTAGAACGAGAACCGAAACGGAGGACTCGCTTTGGTTGGTCCTCGCAGTAGGGTATGTAACCCATTGGTTTGTGCCGATTTATTGAAAGTTGATCGAGTGCGATCGCCGGTTTCGTCGGAATATTGTTTTTTTCGTCGGCGAATTCGGATTTTGATTGGTGGGTGGGGGGGAGTTGATATGAATTTTCGTGTTTCTGAATTGGATCACGTCCGGGACGCGGAGATGAATTGTTTTTTGGACGCGGGGTTGGGGGGAAGGGTGTTGCGGTATCGATTGTTGATTCCAATGCGGGGGAGAAGTTTGCTGCCTGGTCCGGGGGGGACCAGAATTTTCGCGGCGTCTAATGTTTGCGACAATGTGTGTGTTGCCCGTGGAATGTACGATTGACTGGAATTGGAACGTTGCGTAAATTAGAATTGAAATTTGTTACTCCCTCGTCGGAGTTTCGGATTTCCTTGTTTTTGTATAATGTTTCCTTTGATTCCCTTTTTTATTTTTTTTTGTGGCATCATTTCCTGCTCCTTCTTCGGTCCCCCTTCTCATCGTGCGATTTGTATTTGTTTCCGGGGCCTCGGGTGGGGGGGGGGGG
>JABFPN010000744.1:17719-39007 GCA_022817305.1 Leptoteleia sp. ZL-2020
TGATGGGGTGTGCTGCAAGGTTGGAGACAAGTCGACCCGCGAATCGATGACTCGCGATTTCTTTTCCGAAAGGCAATTCCACGCTTCGGAATCGCGACAATGCCTCCTCCTCGCTGATTGATTCTCGAAATGCCAATAACTGCTGTTGCCGCGAAAGAGCACGGTACGTCTTAAATATTGATTCCGGAGTTTGGACGAAGTACGGTATGCTTTTGTGTGCGTGCGTGTGGATGGGTTGGATGCGAAAGGGTAACGACTTCATGGATATTCGGGGGGGGGCCAAATTTGGATGGAAATTTTGCCGGCTGCTAATGTGCTTCTCGCCGCGTGCGACGGCGATGCGGAAAAACAGTGAGATGAATGCCGTCGAAATGTTTTGCATTTGTAGTGGCGCGTAGGCGCGCCAGTCCCGGAGCGGAGGTCCCATCGGAACGCGTCTCGGCCTCGCGTCCACTTCTTCGGTTGATTACTCGAGTCCGTGAATGTCTCCAATGGTGCGTCGATTCCGTAACGAATTGGTCCCGGGCGGAGGCGAGCGGTGCTCGCGCCAGCCAGGCCCGCTGCTCCATCTTCGATCCTTATCTGTTGGCCGGAAAGAGTGCGTGCAGGTTCTCCCTCGCGCTTGGTCCCTCGAAGCCCGCTCGAACGTGGCTTAATTCTTCTCAAACGGCAGGACCTGGAAAGGGTGTGAGCGTTAGCTACGAAGCATACTAATTAGACAGTGAGAGGGGGGGGGGAGAGAGAAGGGTGGTAGAGAAGGGTGTGCGAGCGAGAGAACGCGGAATGGTCGGTGGTGGGGCGGGTAGGGGGGGGAGTATGAATAATGGTGGTTTATGAAGGACTGTGGCGTTGAAAGCGAGGAAGTGATGAAAAAAACATACAAAACTAATACTATTGTACTGTGCAAACGCGAATGAAGGGGGGTTTGTTTCGCAAACGCTTGAATTACATGGTTTTACTACGTGAAAGAAGAGGAAAGGGGATAAAAAGTCGAGGTACCAAAACTATGAAAGGAAAGAGTCTGGGCTTCGCCGGGTTGCTTTGTTGCTTCTTGAATTCTCGAGGACTCGAATGGTCATGCGGTACTGTTTGGCTTTTGTCGTTTCAGAGACCTTCCCTTCTTTCTTTTTTATTTCTTTTTTCTTTTTTCTCCTCCGTGATACACTTCTCAACTTCCAACCTTTGATCATTAACTTGCTGACTCTTTAAATTTCATTCGATTTTGCCGAGCATGGGAATTTCCGGGGCCTTTTCGCTTTATCATTGTATTATGCACGCTGTCTTTCGGGCTGTTCCAAAGTTTCAAGGGTCGGTTATAGTTTGGTAGTTTCCGAATTGTATTTATTTTTCATTTGTTATTATTAATATTATTATAAAGATTGTTGATATTATAGATTTAGAGGTATTCGAATTCAAACCAACACCTTTTTTTTTGCTTTGTGTTATGGTTCTGCTATTATCGAAAGTTGGGATTTTAAAAGGCGAATTTGTCAAAGCCGGAACATTAGTTGGAACCAATAAGTAACTTTTTGTTTGTTTGTTTCTTTTGACTTTTTAGTTCGGGAGGGTATAATTTATTTCCTTTTATTATCATTCGATTGTTTTGCAAATATTTCACGGATCTTTTAAAACAAGTTTCTTAATGTTATTGCATTACCTTTGAAGAAGTTTTGACATTTAAATATCTTATTTTTAATACGAAGGAATGAATGAATACCTGAATGATGTTATAAAATATAATTTTAGTATGGTATCGGATAAGTGATGGTTTAGTTTTTGAATAATAATTTTGTATTGGTATTATTTTTAGAGATTTCTTGTTTCCATTTGATGAGTCGAATTTTGATTAAAAAACTGTTACTATAATTGTTATATTTCGAATGGTAATTTTTTTGAAGTGAATTTAATATCGGATCGGTTTTTATACATACATGTAAATTATTCTCTATCATTGAGCTTTTGTTATAATTTGATCAGAATGTAATATTTCAGGCATCTATTAATTTTTTTTTTTGAATGCGATGGTTATTTATTTTATTTTACGTTATTCTGGTATTTAATATTTAATATCACCTTTTTTTTAGTATTTCATGGATGAAGGGATTTAATTTCCAATCAGTGAATTTTAATGTTAAAGTAATTTTTTGCGCTCGCTTGTGTGAAAGTAATATATATTTTAGTCAGCAAAGCTGAATTATTTTTAACACGTATTGAAAAAATATGTATCAAACTGATTTTCATTTGCGATGGACTATTTTTATTAAAATTTCAAATGCTTTATTGTTTCCACACTATTTTAATATCAATTTTGAGAGCTAATTTTAAATGCGTTATTGTTTCCACACTATTTTAATGTCAATTTTGAGAGCTAAGGCAGCAAGTTTTATGGAATTTTCTATCTAATTTCGATACTTCAAATTATCGGCTATTTAGTTTGTTTCATATTAATTTTCATCTTCTCTGATTTTAATTGCCAATTTGTTATCATAAAATCATTATTTCATACTATGAATAAATCAATGAATTATTTTATAACTTTTTTTTTGTTCTTCAAAGGAATGTAGCTTTTTATTGTGAAACCAGTTTATTGGGTTTTTAAATGACACGAAAAGTAATTTTTTGACGGTCCATGTGAAATGAAATGAATCTTTGCAATTTGCATTCGTTTTGAATTTTGTTTGATTATTACATAATTTACTTTTTACCTTTGGCGAAAGCAATAAAATTTACAATTTTGTGAAATGAAAATTTAACATTTCAGTCAAACCATTTTCGATTTCGATTCACGTTAATGCCATGCCATAACCATTAATTTAATATTGCAGAATTGAAAATTTAATCATACTTTGCTTTTACAATGTGCTCTTTAAAAGTACGAATATGTTTCCAACAAATATTTTCAGCAATTTCACGTCGTTCCCAACAAAACAATTTCATTATTGCATTTATTATATCATATCCCAAGAACTTGTACCTTCTGAATGCTTAAAATTTCGATTTACTTTTTCCGGATCGACAGTTTCCTTGGCGTCATTATCAAGCTATACATCGAATTTCCTATTGAATTATTACTTTAAACTGAATTATTGAAATATTCTGTGTATGATTTTGTGACATTGCGTATTGTAGTAAATGAAATTGGAAAATGAAACCTGGAATTCGGAATTTCGTTGTCATTGTAGGCCAGAATAAAATTTTTTTTCTCTTATTATTATTCTACAAGTCATGGAATTGTATTATGCGAAATGTTTTCAGAATATATCCTTGACAAATTATTTTCGATGCTTGACATTTGTAATATCAAAAGTGGTAACGGTCACGAATATTGTTCTCCAAATTGCGCGACTTTAATCGGTAAATTGGTTTGCGTGTTTCGATTACGTATTACAGGATTTTGACAAATATATATGTATATATATGTGCAATATTTAAAATCCAATCGTATCCATTTTGTGATCTGTTATTTGTTCTATCGCAGTTATAACACCGCTATCAAACTCGAATAAACAGTCCTGATCAAATGATTCGTTTGAACGAAAACCGGAAACTATTACGTTTTCTTTTTTTTCTTTTTTTTTCTCGTCCCCCTTTTTTTATGTCCCTTTTTTTTGTGTAATCCCATAGAACAAAGAAGCATTCACAAAAATATGAATAGCACCAACGTTGAAATACTATCATTTTTAAATGTATGTACGCGTGATTGTTCCGTCGTAAATGAAAAATGTATAAGGCATTCTCGCAGTTTGTCAAGCAGTAAATGTTCAATGGCGGGGCAAATAATTGCTTTCCCTTTATTTTTGTTGATTACCCGTTCTATTATTCGTTCCGATTTCGAGGGTGATTCTTCCCTTTTTTTTGTCCTTTCTATTTTCAAAAAAAAAAGAGAGAAGAAAAAACGCGACAAAAAAAAAAATATCGCGATCAAAATTCATCGAATCTATTTTTATACGATCCAATTTTGGGCTGGCCAATTATCGTTAATTTTTACCGATCCATCCCGCTGCTTTTCCTCTTTTTTTCTTCTTTTCTTTCTTTCTTTTTTTCTTTCTTTCTTTCCTTTTGCGTAATTTCATTCGGAATTTCTCTATTCTTGTTTTTTCGACACGGCCAATTTCAAACGCGAAATGAGTTTTGCGCGTTTTAATGCGATGAAAAATTGTCGTAGCCACGCGAGCTTTTGTATTCAAAACGTTCTTAATAAAATGCCAGGTTCAGGCGGCGGCGCGCGCGAGGCGGGGCTGAATTTGAGTAAAATTTCAACAAGTTTGCGCGCGGGCCGAGTTTAATTGCGTTTGTGAATTTTGCGGGGCTGCTTTTGAAGCCGCGGACAAATAATGCAACGCGCGCGCGAGAGCGAGAGCTTCGGGCAAAGGAGGCGAGAGACGTAGAGAGAGAGAGAGAGGGAGATAGGGAGCGCGGCGACGACGGCGAACAATGAACGGGCTTTCGATACTTGTTGCTTCGCGAAAAGTGACAGGTTTATTCGGCCCCTCGCACCGACCGAACCAGGGGTGCATAAATTTTCGCCGGGTTTTCATGAGAATGTAGCGCGCGCGCGGAGTCAAAGGGGCGCCGTCCGGTGTGTAAGTGCGCGCTCGACGGAAGCGGCACTTGTTTCGTCCGGCCACGGTGATTATCGCGCGCGGAAGTGACTGCGAAAGCCCAAATTCATAATCGACACGGTTCGTTTCGTGCACGCCTCGCAGCGTCGTCGCATGCGCATTCCCGTCCATTGCGAATTATTAACAAGCGGAAATATCTGTTTACCGTAAGCACTATTTCCGGTCGTGATTCGTCGCGTTTCAACGGGCGTACCGCGTTGGTAGCAAAAGGTTTTTTTTTTCATTTTTTTTTTTAATTCAAAACCGGATGATATTTCTTGCTGATTTTGAGCCGAGGAATGAACATTCGAGAAACTGAAATTGTATGTTAAGTCGGACGATTCAGTTTGCACGCTCGTTGGTTCTTTTTTTTATTTTTTTATTTTTTCAATGAATTTGGTTCGGTTTTCTAGGACGAATTAGTGGCAAAATTTGAACGTAGTTCAGTTTTTATGACGCGTCGAAATTTTTGATAATGCATCATGGTTTTTTGGCAAATGAAAGTTTCGTTCAAAAATGATTCGTTTGTTTCTTTTCCTTTTTCTGTTATATCATCGGATAATTCGGGTAGTTTATCATTTTTTTATTCGTGTTTACTTTTCTGTTTAGGTTTCTGCCTGCGTTGGTTTCAGGATGTAGGTTTTCTTGTGCAGATAGGAGGCTCAAGTTTTTAGTTTGTTTTACGTCAATTGGTGTTTTTGACCAGTGTGTCGTGTTTTTGGTGATTGACAATCAAAAGTGATTTCTATGAAAATCAAAATTTTTTATATCATTCGTCTAAATGTTACGGTCGTAATCATGGTTTATTGCATTGCATGTAAAATTATGATGTAATTAAATTGTTATACCAAAAGGGGCCGAAATAATGTTAAGAATTGAACGGTAATTTGTTGGCTGTTATATTCTGTAAAGTAATTTTTGCAAAAATATAAAGGTTGGAATTTAAGGAATTTTGTTGACGGTATGTTACGTTGATGTGTGGAATGAATGCAATGTTAATTTAGTGTAAATTATTCCCGATTGTTATTTCAGTTGGCTGTAAAATATTCTCGTTTTGAAATGTGGTAATTTTTCTTATAATAAAAGTAGTATCTTTCTTTCTTTCTTTATATATATATATATATATATTTTTTTTTTTGATTTGTTTGTTTGTCGAGTGAATTTTTAAATTTTCAATGAAATTGTTTCGTGGATGGTTTTACAATATTGAATCAGAAGGTACAACGATATAGTGAGATTAATGCGGCCAAGAGCACATCGTACATTCTAACTGATAAAATTACTAGATGGCAATATTCTATTTCCAGAAGAATAAACTGCGGTTTTAATAACATTTCTCAAAATACTTTCGGCTATTTCTTTTCCCTTTTTTTTCATATATATATATATATTCATATTTCTACGATTTCATTACGCGAAATACAGCGTGGCTAAATTTGATTGGATCTGCACTTTTGCGCGATTTTCATGGAGTTATCGTAAAAGCATTTATTGTTGTGCATCTCTATAAAATCAGTGGCCGAATTTCTGACGAGCATATTTTTTATAGCAAAATGGAATTTCTATAACGATTTTGAGACAGGTTCGATCGAAATTAATCCAAAATGAATTTTCCCTCCACTTTGTCGTATGATTTAACCGTGAAATTTATAATTGCCTTTTGAAAACAACAATAAATAAATAAATCCGAGCGTTTGCATATGTATAAGCCAGAATGAAATATTTTTAAGGATTGCCACCGACAGTTTAAACTTCCGAGCCAATTCGTTGATTGCGAAATTCTATATATCTTGAAGTGGATTGCCAATTACTATTACAACAACAAAAATCTGCAGTCTTGATAAATATTTTTTTTCCCCAAATGGTTTGCGTAACAATTTCATTTTATTACGGCGTTGCAATTTTGCATTCAATTTCAGTATCCTTCTGCCGAATGTCTGTTAATTTGTTTGCCTTGCTTCGGTAGGAATGGCATTTCGTGATGGTAAAAGCAAAACAAAAAGTGCAAAGGGAGAGAAAAAAAAGGGGGGGGGGACTAGCGGGATAAATCTTGTATGAAATGCAGTGCATCAATTTTGATCCAAACAACATTCTTCATCCCGCGGGCAAATATTTTTCGTACGGTGGGGCTGCCCAGATGCGCTCCCCACCATTGTAATTTATTTGCGTAAATAGCAAAGTTCGGTTGAGTTGTAATATGAAAAATAATTTAGCAAGTCCATAATTCACTTCGGCCTCAAGACTCAACGGGATAAATTGCAACGGAATAATTTTGTAACAGGCAACGTGCACATCTATTTGGATGGTGTCCAATATTTCGAATTTGCATTCGCCACGTGGAAAGGGCACACGAAAAAAGCTACATTACACGATACTTCGGCGACAGTTTCATTTCCAATTTAAGCGCGGTAAAACAATTCGAACGTGCAAATTTTGCGCGCGCACTTTAAGATCCCATCGTAACGTCACACAATGATTCCTTGCAGATCCGACTATTGAACGTTTAATTTCGTACGATTTCCGTGTTATAGGAATTTTTTTTTTTATTTTGGATCACGCATAAAATTGATGAATCGCGTAATTGCTTTTTTCGTGTTCAATTTGGAAACAACTCGACTTTTACTGCTCTCATACGCAAACAGATTAATTAGTAATACTGTACAATTTCTTTTTTTTTCACTATTTTCTGTTGTTGTTCTTTTTGCAAACGGTTAGTGAGCACATTTCGTTTAGGCACAGCACAGATTGAACACTTTCTAGATTCAGACAGTCAATCAATTTGTCAACTACGTACAACACGTGCATTCCTCAAATCAGATTTCGACTATTAATTACAAATTATCAGACTATGATTTTAAGGCACGTCATACAAACTATTTACACGACTTTTTTGAACACAATTTACACGGTACAGAGGCAGACACAGATAATGTTCGAATGAAATCAACTAACGAAATACAGTAGAAGAAAAAGTCGTAGAAGAAGGGGTACTAAAAATTATGAACAGAGAAATATTTACGAACGAGGACAAAAAATTTATAATCAGAGAAAAGTATACATACGTATAATACTAAAATGAAAGAAAAAAAAAGAGAGAATTGATTCTACCAAAAAGAACGAAACAAAAATATAAACTGCAAATTTCAAAAAACCAAAAAAAAAAAAAAAATGAAACGAAAAATTTTGACTGGATCTTAGTGCCCGGATAGAGTAGTGCCTAATTTGGTACGTCATTGAGTACAAATTTGTAAAACACGACCACGCCATTCAGTCCCACGCATCAATTTCTCGTTTGCTTGTGAATTTCCGAGTATACAAAACGGATGCAATGAGAAAAAAATGGACCAAAAAAAAAAGAAAAATGAACAAAAATACACTTCCCGGGTGTTTATGTGCCAAGTTACATCTTTTGTGTCAATTAACCGAATTTGATCTTCGCGTCAGATCTATCTTGTTCGTGTACCCGGAGCACGTGGAATTTTCATTGTCAGCCGAGCGGAACCCGGGGGGGTGTACCCTTTTTTTTTTACTTCAGTTGCCGCAAAGGTCGAATCGTGATCGCGACGTTTTATACTATGATTCGTAGATCGGTTTTGGGAACCATTTTCGGACAATTTCGTCAGTCTCTCGTTTAAATTGCGCGCGCCAGGTGGGAATGAATGCCCTGGTACTTCACGGCCGAATCCGACGAATTTGGAGTAGTCTATCAAAGCACCAAGACCGTGGTTTTAGCCGAAACCGGAGGGTCGAAACGTTACTCACCGGGTTGCTGGTGATGGTGCGTACGTGTGTCCCTCGGCGACGTTGTGGGTCAGGATCTGCGACAGACAAAAAGACGGCGGGCACATGCGGTTAGTTATCACTGGCGGACTTGGTCGTCGGTTAGCACTGGTGCGGTTAAGATGGCTTAGCAAACGTGACTACTTTTGACTAATAATGTTATTATTGGGGTGGTGGTTATGAGTGAAGGCGAGAGCGAAAGTTGAGGCGACGAAACCCGGGACCGGGCCAGCCGGCGCCGGGATCGTCTAAGGCTTTCGATGCTCGTTCCACCGCTGATCGGAAACGACTGTGCCGGTATGCTCCAACTCCGGGCCTTATATACCGAACGCGACCCCTCGACCATCGGGGGACCCTTTGACCCTGGGAAAATGTCCGTGACAATGCGAGGTGACGGCATCGGCCCATTCAATTCGGCCCCCTCCGACCCCCTCCCCCCTCCTACTCTATAACGCACACAACCCTGCCGAAACAGGGGGAGTCCCGAATGCAGTTAAGACGGTACACCGGTTCGCCGGTTACCTGTTTTCCTTCTTCCTCGGACTTCTTCCGCTTGTGCCCGCGGGGCAGGGGAGGGCACCGCCGACTGGAAGATGTTGTTTTACGGTTTGGCCGAAGCTCGGTAAACTACCCTTGGGAACCGCGTCCAGGTGACGGGTGAGGGTCTTTGTCTGGCTTTCCCAAGAGGTGTCTCTTTCTTTGCCACGGTGGTATCTGGCGTGGAGTCGTTACGATAGGTAAATTTTGGATTTAAATTCTTTTTATGGTGTGTTGTAATGTTGGAAGATGTACGGTTTGATCGGTAATAGGTCTAATCGGGTATTGCGATTCAATTGAAAGGGAGAATTTTTGGTGAAATCTGTTTGGAGGTGACTGTTGATGAGATAATTTAGTGATGAAGTTCAGAAGTTTCTCTTCCGTTTTTTTATTTTTTTTTTTTTATTTTGAAGTTTGGGTTATATCAGTTTAATGGCTTGTTCCGTTTTGATAATGTATGTATTAGGATTTCATAGAAATATTAGCAATTTATTTTAGTTATTCAACATTTTTAGAAAATAGTTGGAAAAAAAATATCAATTTTATTTTAAATCTTTACTTCATTGTTTTGCAGAACTTGACACTAAATGACACAATTTTTCTGTTATATTGTAAATATCCTTTGAAAAGGAAAAACATTAATAGCTTTTATGTCAAATAAAATCAAAACATTTCATAGTTTCTTCATTTCCAAAAATTGCAAGTATGCAAAAGAAGGATAAAATTATTCTAAATTGATTTATTAACACGCATTAATAGCCAAAAAAAAAACTCGGAATTCGATTGTCATTATTTGTACCTAATTGTAATCCTATTCGCATCATTATATTTAATTGAAACAATTTGCATCGTTTCAAGAGAGAAGAATATATTGTAAAATAAGTTTTTGCGCAGAATTTCTACTGCAATTTTTATGATATCGCTGAAATGTGTGTTAGTATTGTTTAAGTGCACTTCACGGTAACAGCAGTGTTATTGCAAATTTTTCAGAATTTTTTCTCGGCGAAAATTCATCGCATCACTATTTCTCCACGTACATATATTTTTATATATACATAAAGTCGGTAATATCAATATCAAAATAATCTAAATAATATTATTATTCATGGTTTTTATATACTTACCTCGCATTTCTTTATAATTTGAAACAATATAAAGCTTATTGAATATGAAGATAAATATTTTATTGCACAGCTAAAAAAAGACAGATTTTTAATAAAAAATGCATGAAATTTGTTTCTTATTAATTGATTACTGAGGAATATTTATTTATATCTCATTAAATTGTCGTCGGGATAAAAAAGTTTTATTTATTCATTATTTATTGATCCATTTTTCTTGCTGTAAATGTTTTTATTATTCATTTTAATGGGTACGTTGTTTTCGAAATTAATTTCACAAATAAAAATGGAAGCGAATGCCTGCAGATATTCAAATCATACGAATAAAATAAATGATTGCGCAACGTAACTTTCTATTGTTTCAAAAGACAAAGGTAAATGTACCAGATTGTGTTTTATGCTCAATTACTTAATTGTACAGATACACAATACAGAATAAAATTATTTTATCTTTTGTGGTATACCTATTTTTTATAACATAATTATTTTGTAGATGCTGTGAAGCATAACAAAACGACATTATGAGTATAATAATTTGTATGATAAAATTATAATATTAATTTTATTATGCATATAAAAATGTTCATTTTGAGTCAACTTTTTTTATTTATTTAAGAAATAGCAAAAATTATTAAAATTTTATAACAAAAATAGTACGTAAATATACATTTTCATAAAACATAATATTATGATATTTCTATAAAATCAATATAAACATTATCAATTTTAATTTGAACACGTGAACGGTTTGAATTTTGCAGGTTTAATACAAATGTAATCTTATTGAAAAGAAACTAATGAATCATCAAAAATATTTTACATGAAAAATAATCCCTTGTACAATGCACAAAGAGAGTGGTGTTTGAATAAAATTTTCCCCTCGGTAAAATGGAAATAGGGGAAAATTATATATATAGTGTAGGAATTCGTGTAGGTAACGTATAACTAAAGTTATTTTCTCACACATGAAATTTAGATTTCGAAATAAATCCTATTTTATCTGCTTATACTGACGTGTCGTTGGATTTTCTCATATTTTTATTTTCAACAACTTATCCGAGCTCTTTGTGTTTCTGAATGGTTCGTTATTAACATTTGCATGGTTTAAAATAAATTAATCATTGAGCATAATAAATCAAGTAATTGTTCCTGTGGCAGATAATTATGGTGGTCGTTAGTATTCCTTTTTTTAATTTTGAAACATAATTATCTTGAACGATTTGAAAATAATAAATACATTAACTTAATGATTTATTATGAACATATTCTGATAATAATAATGTATATATATTTTTTTTATTGTGAAAAAATATATAAAAGTAATACATCTTCTATACTGAAATAAAGGACGTAAAGTAACGTATATTAATAATTAATATTTATTTACAAACAATTTACCAACAATTCTTCGTTGACAAAAAAAATGAAATTACTATTTTTACTTTTATTTTTTTTTTAATTACTCCTTCATTATAAATTATCGATAAATTTACTTGAATTATTCCTGAAATAAATACAAAATTGCTGATTTATTTAAACAAATTAAAATCGCATTTATAGGCGTGTATTATAAATTAATGCTCGTCGTCGTTCCCATCATTAAAAACGCACGGATTATCCAATCTGGAACTTTCATCCGGTCGAATTTAAAATTTTCGCGCATTTCTCATTCAGCGGGCCGATCCAGTAACGCGGGGTTCAGTAGCCGTTGACTATTTCGCATGGACCGTTTTTCTGGTTCTCCCCTTGATCCGGATCTTCCGTCATCTTTGTTCGAGACAAGCTCTGTCTTTTGGGACACGTGCTCCGAGAGCGGGAAACCTGCTCGTCCTCGTCATTTAAATGTAAAGAGCGCGTTCCCAGAGTTACCTTTAACCGAAACTTTCTCCAGCACCACGGTCCAGATGCATCGCGAGCTTTTTTTATCATCTTTTATTCGGGGAACGTTTGCTGCCTTTTTCCCCTCCCTCCTTCTCTTCTTCTCTGCTACTTCTTCGTCGAATATCAACAAAGTTGGCGAGCTTCTTAAAGTTGGCCGATTCATTTTGCAGTTTATCGTTCGAAAGTGATTACTTCGGGGGCCCAGGTCGTTATAAAAAAGTGAACTATGCATTCCAGGGTAATAGGTATAGTTATTTTTATGATTCATCTTCGGCCTTTAATAGTGATTGGGGGACACGTCGTAAAAGTTTTATTAGATCGACAGAGATGCATTTGGCCGTCGAGATCGTCAAAAGAACGTTCCAATTTAAATCGGCGGGAATCATTCTTTTTACGCCAAACGCGTCGAATTAATTTTTGATTAATGTTCGGTAATCGATCGAGGAGTTAATTTCAAGCGCCGGGAATATTACGCGCGATTTGAGCCAAGTATTGTACGTGTCAATTGAAGGCAACACTTTAGGCTCTGTTGAGAGAATGGTAACAATTTTGTAGGATCAAAATGAAAGCACGACGGACCGTATCATTTCTTAATTGATCGATGGACCGTGCCGTGATCATGAGTTGCATTCTTAAGGGGTCTAGATTTATTTGGCCATTACGTTACGCTGTCGTACTGATTGAAGTCAATTTTGTAGGGAACAACATTGGAATGCCTTGCTTTGGACTGAAAAGAATTTGTTTTTTTTTTTTTCTTTTTTTGGAAATATTATACCCAGGTAAACATATATGTTTATCTTATACGTATGTTTACCATATATGCTCCATATATGTTGATTTTTATATGGGTTGTTTGTAGCAAACGAAAGTTCTCGAATTGCCTTATGCAAGTTGTATTTATTATTTTAGGAATAAGAATATTAAAATTATTTTATATCTTTTGCGGTATAATATAAGGTGAATACTTTTTTCGACAAAGATTATTTGTTGAAATGTGTGGGAATTTTTCATTCAAACATTTTTCCAAGATACACGTGGTATTTTTGGCTATTCGCAGAAAAAATTCTTCAAGTTTCAATCGAAACTTTAGTATTTTATTGAACTGAAACTTTGAAAATGTATAGAACAATTGTGATAGGGAGAAAAAGTCTCGGTATTCATAAATTAATATTTTTCAATAATCCGCGAATCAGTTATTTATGGCGAGAAAACAAGGATATTTACTTGTTTTTGCGGACTCCTGCGTAAAAGAGTTATGATGTTCTTCTTTTTTTTACGACGCATAAATACCGACGAATAAAATAACGGCTATGAGAAACGGTTATATTTTAGGGTGGAGCGACTAAGGGTACCAAATAAAGACGCATATTTATAACGCAGTAGATTCGATTCTTGTTTTCACTATTTAACAAAAAATTATTACAACTTTGAATACTCCTTCTTTTGTTAAAAAATCAATTTACATCTCAATGGGCATTTTATTAATTCTATAAACACAAGTTAAACTTTAAAGATAAAGAAAAAAAATAGAAATTTTAAATAATAAAAATAGTAATTATTCTTGTCTTTTTTTTTGTAGACTTAAAAATTAATTGAATAATAAAAATGCTTTCCTTTATAGTAAGGTAGCTCGTGAAAACGTGCCTATGAATATGTTTATAATATTTTGTTACATTACAGTGAATGTAAGAATTAAATGTTTAATTTTTATCAGCAACATTTTTTCCCAATGCAATTAATATAAACTTGAAATAAAATTTGAAAGTACCATGTAGAATAATAAAGTCTGTCATATTTAAAGCAACAGATATAATCATTTTGCTAAAGTAATGCTCTTTCAATGAAGAACTTTTATTATTTAAGAATCGATCAAATATTCCTTTTTTTTGTTATTATTATTTTCTTGCGAATATGACGAAATTTGTGCTGATTCTACAAACCTTTTTTGCATGCAGCAACCTTTCCATAAATATAAAAGCATTCGGAATATATGTTGGAGATTTCAGGGTGTTGATGGCTTCACGTAGCGTCAGAATGAGAATTGATTTTCTGATAAAACGACAATTGGTATGAATCATGTGAAGGAGGAAGACGATTAGACAAATTTCACCATTTGAGACTATCATGCGGGTGGATGTTAAAGAGCTTTTAAAGGGGAAGACAATCAACTATAATAATGGCTTTTATGGCAACTGTTGATTTGTTTCAAAGTGAATTTAACGCGATAATACATTATTTTCATTCGATCACAATATATAAGATAGGGGTGATAAGACCAATTAATAGCCACACATCACTTTATTAATTACTTCATCTATTTTGTTAAAATGGTTATAAGAAAAAGTAGCAAGGATTTTGTAATAATTACATGCACTCTTTTAGGATGTTTAACAAAAGGATGTTGAAAAGTTAAGCATGACATTTTTTAAGATACAAACTTTTATTCAGATAAGTTTCATAAATACCCACTCAATATATAGATTATTTGCTTTAAATATATATTATAATAATTTATATATATAAATGCTAAATAAATTGTTTAATTAAATCTAAATAGCCCAGCTAAAATATTTATAAACCTCAATTGAACTGACGAAACTAATTTATTAGTACATTAATTATTCATTTTTTACTTGAACGAAAATGTAAATATAAATAATTCTATTCATATATTTATATTTTGCAAAATTCGTATTATTACATCAGTAGTCTGATTTTTAGTATAATAATGGTATAATAATATTCAGTTTGTTATACTTTGATTAATACAATTTATTTACTTGTCATCGTATATAACTGCAAGAAAAGTATTTATTTGTTATAAAGCGTGACAATTCGTTGTTTTTTTTCCCAATGCATCGCTTTGTGTGTGAAGTTGCGAACATAAATTATCGAATAATACACTGGTAGTATAAAAGTTTTTATCAAACAATAGTGGAGCACGCGTTAAATGATTCAAGGGCTATACAATAAGTGTAAACCGTGAATCAAAAATAATTGTGTAAACCGAGTCAAGTACAATGTGAAATTACGGGCGATGATTTTTGGCTTATTAAAGAACAGCGTGGCATTATTCTGATCGTCGGCGTTATATTTAGTCTCACTTGTCATTTGTTTCGCTTAATAATTCATTCGATTATACAGCGAAATGCATTTTCGTCAACCGCATTGCTAATCAATAGGAAGAACTCTATATTTATATGCTTTCGCTTAATGAAATCAAAGCCTTGATAAAACGAGGCGCGCAATTGAATATACTTGTTGTATTTTATTTAGTCACTTTCTTCGTGTTGTGAATATATACATGAATTATAACGAAATGTATTGTAAAAAGGAGACAATATAAAATATGAATTAATTATTGGAAAATTGGTTGCTTTAGGTTGTATAAATACAATTTTAAATTACATTAACATAGATTGATAAAATAATGGTAGAATAAATTAAAGTGCTACTTGTCAAACGATAATATTTACCATCACGAATAACAATATAAAAAAGTAATAATATTTCTATCGAATGTGACAAAAGTTATCATTTTCCTATCAAATTTTGGAAGAATACATATTTATTTTTTATCCATTTTGTCGTTCACCAATTCTTATTGGAACGAAAAATAATGTATATAAAATATTTAACAGTGAAGTTATCGTAATGAATGTTGATTAATTTCAAAAATTGTCGATTGTAATAACCGGACCATTTATCATCGCGAAGAATTTTTCTTTCATATTCGGTCGAGCGATTTTTCGCATTTCAAACTTTTTTTCAGTCAAATAAACAATTTTTTCTTTTTTTTTTTTTTTTAGCGGGACATAAATTATCATCCACAATCGGAAGAAATAAATTTTTATTACCGAATAAATAATCAACGCGCGCAAACTCCCATGAATATTTAACAAATTATTTTCCGCGTCCTCTTGATTGGATTCCATTTAAAATCCTTGAATTCAATTATAAAAAAAAAATATACGTCAACGGTGTTTTAATATTAACCAAGACAGTCGAAAATAAATAAATAAATAAAAAAGCCATTTAATTGAGCAACATTAACATTTCAAATGACGAATTCAAAGGGAAGTGCTGGGCACGGGAAGATCACGAGGAAAAGTCATCATTATTAAAGCGCGACGAATGGCGCGCACTTTTGCACGCCACGTTCGACCATTTAAATAACCAACGCGGTCGCCAAAACAAAAAAAGGAGACGCGTCGCGAAATAAAGCGAAAGAGCGCCGGAAAACGAGCGCTTAGGTGGGCGCGTAAAAAAAGGCAATACTTTAGGGGGCGCGGGTGTTACGCGGACGCCGGGGCCTCCCAGTGACTCTTCTCGTACGCGCTACCAGAAGCATCTTTAATATCGTCCGAATTGCTTTATTCATGCGCCCGCGACACAATTAAGTCGCGAGCCGTCATGATTTATTTCGCGCCGGCTGAAGAGCCGCGGGGAAAAAGAAAGAAAAATCGATAGCACAGCCGCGGGAAAAACGTCGCGGCGTTTAACGGGCCCAAATCGGCCGGCTGAAAAAATTGGCAGGGACGCTTTTCCCAGTGACCCGAACGGTACCAATTACGGGGCGGCCCTTCCGGTTTAACATTCGAAAAACAATTTTCTCAAGTCGCGCGCGCCACCGAAGTCGATCAATACCAACTTTGCAGCTTGAGAGAGTGCGCGTCTACCCCTCTTTGTCTTGCCCCCGCCCTTCCCTCGCTCGCTTAACACTTCCTTCCTTTCTCTCCTTCCTTATTTCTTTCTCTATTTCTCTCTTTCTTTCCCTTCTCCGCTTCTTTTTGTACGATTCGAGCGGGGCCGTGTTTCTCAGTTGGAAAAAGGGTCCGTTCGATCGTTAGACCCGCTGGTTCCGGGGGCCTCGCCCTCTATTGGCGACCCGGGTCCTTATAAGAGCTCGTTTGCCCTGTTGCGCGTGCACACCCGTACGAATTTCACGACGCTGGTCGACGCATCTGTCTGCAATTCTCACGCGCTCGCGTCTCCACGCCGCCGTCTCCCCCGAGATTCGCACGCGTGCATCGGAATTGCCCGATTTAATCGGACCTGTTCTTAATCGGCCATTATTCGATTGCGCTCCTTATGCGGCTTAAGTGTATCAGATGTTGCGCAACTTGATCCCACCGGTGTGAACGCGCATTTGGGAGAAGAAGGGTTGCTCTGCGGAGACCCTTTCCTCGGGGATCCCGAACCGCGTCGTTTGTTTTCAATTAATTGATTTCTCGCTCGAGTATTTTCGCTTTCGTTGTTTGATTTTGATTTTATCATCGGGTTATGTTGATTGATGCAATAATTGTGAATAGTTATGAAAGTTTTGGTAGGAAGGATGATTTTAAAATTGTTGACGTTGGGTTGTATTTAAATAAGTATATTGAGAAAAATATGAGAAGAAAAATTAATGCTTTTAACTGTGTTTCATATGTAGATGTGTCATAAAATAGAACAAACTCGAGTATTAAAATGGTAGAATGTTTAGAGATATTTATAATGTTTTGATCCTTGGATTTAAGATCCTTTTTAAATATTTAGAAAAAGATTTGACAGTTGCAATTATATAATAAAAGAAAAGAATTGTGAAATTGAAATAGAAATTGTACCATAATATTAACATATTTAATGTATGTTATTAGATTAGAGACGTTGCGAAAACATTAAAAAATATACTTCAAAATTTGAGATTATATCTTTTCATTTGAGATTAAAGCTTTAAATAAAAAAAAAATAGTTATATTTGTTCAATTATAACTTGATTTTAAGGGTCCTTGGATATATTATGGAAAACTTGTTTAACGTAATTAATTTGAAGTTATAAAATCAATGGTTTTTGAATTTTTTAAAAGTAACCTTTTAATCAATAACAAGTAAACTATAAAGTTAAAACAAGAACAGAAGCAACGAAAATATAACATTATTATTTTCAACAATTTAAAAATCATTTTTCATTCGCCGATAATCAATCGTTTATCTGCAAAATACAAAATTTACAATCCGAGATGTTACACGCGAAAACTGGTTACCCTCGGTACGATGCCTCTTTCCGATAACCCTTCTATAACAGAACATAAATTGTATGTAAACAAACCTTATCCTTAATACTTGGCGCGTAAAATTACTTTTTCCTCCAGTTATAGATTTTTATATTTCAACTTTTTTCCCTCCTGAAATTTCTCTAATAAAGTATTGAATAAAAATTTCTGCTCGTTTTTGTCGAGAGTAAATTGATACATTGCTTTTATTTATATATTTATATTTATTTTTTTTTATAGAATTCACATGCAAATAGAACATTCGCGTCGATTACGTAAAACATTTATAAGATACATACGAGTAACCATTTTATACTTTGCGATGAAAAGATATTTTTTATTGCGTGGAAGAGAAAGAAATTGAACTCGGTAATTTAAACCAAAACATTGCATTGAATCGATTTAACTTAAATTACGCGGCGCAATTAATATTCATAAGGATTCTTTTATTGAAATCATAATTAATGGGGAATCATATTTTCCAACAGTTCTCAATTTACGCTTGAATTTATCAGTCCTTTTTAATAAGCATTATTCCATCGATAAGTTGTCATTAAAGGAAAATTGTCGAATGAAGGGGAAGAATGGATGATGACAATAAAGTTTCGGATAGATAGACACTTTTCTTTTTAACCGATCTGACAAATTTCGTCTGAACGGGAGCAGCTGGCGGATTTGTAGTGTCACGAAAGCAAACTTTACAGTAACGTAAAGTATGCATGTGTGGTATTGAGCACGTTAGGTCACCGATATATTCTGAAACATGATGAATGGGGTTAATATTCTTTTTTTCATCCTCGAACCTTTTTAAGTATGCAATCTAGAAACGGAAGTATTCGGTTTAATCTTATAAATCGAACTGCACGTGAATGTTTAGAATTGCAAAATTGGATTAGTTTTTTTCCTTGTTTATACAGAAGTTTATTCAAAGCGGCGCGAAATAGTTCTTCAATTGTTTACTCCTGTGCATTGATAAATTTATATTTGTTAGTATTGCGTAGCATCGAATTTATTGCAATTCAAAAAGGGTGATTTAAATTTAAAAAACGTCGGCGCTGTAAAACAAGTGCACTTGGCCCCTCTTCACATTGGTAACAGCCCCTTCTTCACCCTAACGCATCATCATAATTCTTCATCAGTAAAACAGGTACTTGTCACTTCCCGTTTCTACGTCAGCATTATGCACGACTAATGGGGGGAGGGGGGAAGAGCTAACCGACACGAAAGTGAAGTTTAACCGTCCCGTACCTTTAAATCCTTGCGGCCATCTGCCGCGCATCATTAATACGTTTGTACTTGCGTTCATCTTTTTAAACTTTTAATAAGGAATATTTTCACCGTAAACCTATGATTCTTTAATGTCAGTACTTTGCGTGTGCTCTTAAAAATTAAGGCAAAGCTCCAAGTAAAGTTGCAGTTGTTATTGGGAACGAGCGAGCATCTGAGAGATATAAAAATAGGAGTAAGAATAAGTGGACGATTTATTCGATTAGGAAGTGAAAAATATTTTTAAAACCGAAAATAAAATTGTGTTAAATTAAAGAAATTGTTGTAAATATTAATATCAAATTAATTAGTTACAAATTTATGTTCATTGTACAATCATGATAGAGGAAGATATCATTTTGATAATTGTTTTATATAATTTTTCGACATCTCTGGGATATCAATGTCACAAAAAGATACCTTTAAGATATCGTATTGATATCTTTATATTATTACGATATCTGTAAGATATCAAATTATTATAGCGATGGAGAAATAGTATTATATATATTGTTAATTACAAAAGTTTAATTACTTAATAATTAACTTTGTAATTACTTGTTCAAAGTGCAAGGCTGATGGGATTTGAAAAAAAAAAAAACACTTAAAGAATACAGTAGAAGAATATTTTGAATTTTAAATCACAAAAGAACTTATTTTCGGAAATATTTATTAACAATCGAAAATTCTAAGTCAATCAAATATCAGTTTAATAATCCAATTTTTCTACCGTAATGGAATTCAAATATTTTTTAACAAAAAACATAATTGTAATTAACAGTACGTTAACTGAACTTTTTTTAATTACGTTAGCTCAACTTCCTCGACTGTATCGCATCTGCAAAAAAAAAAGAAAGGAAAAAACAAAAAAAAGAACCGTCGATTTTCAACATCAGAGTATGTTTTAATTAACTCGATCTTCATCATTTCACGATACGGAATTTGCCCTCGCATTTCTCTGACTCACCTCTTTTCTGTTATTTACCAGTGCATTGATTTTTTTTCCTTTTTTTCCCTCGAATGCCCTACCTCGTGGCTGTTTCTATTATTATGTATTTCCTTTCAGAATCATTTCGCACCGTCGTGCTTTTCAATTTTCTTTTATGTATATGACGTAGATGATAGCGGTAACAATTCGCCCCGTAAAACATTGTACCATTTTTGGTACCTACAACGACACGTTGCGATGTGCCATATATTTCGTCATTTACGATCTGTGTTTATTATCCAATAAACTTTTCGACAATCCCCCATACTTTTGCCGCGTCGCTAATGTATCCCGTATTAATTCAGCCTTTCCTTCGTTGTCTTGTCATATTAAGTTCTTTTTTTCTACTTTATTAAACATAATTTTAACGTTTTACATTTTCTTTTTTGGAAAAATTTCCACTTTCAAGCTGTTTATTATAAACGTGCAAACAAATTAAGGAGCACAAACACGCCGTTATCTAAAATAATAATAATGACAATAAAACAATAAATGATACCATTGCTTTGAAATATTTAATCGCTTAGATTTTATATTTCGCGCCAAAGTATATTCCGACTCTTTCTTTTACGTGCGTATACAAAATTCAGCTTTATTGAATTTCGTACCCCACGAGGTATTAATTATGAGTCATTTGAATGCAGCAATAATGAAGTGGAAGTATCCAAAACATTATGCTATTATTAATGGAAGAAAAAGGGAATGAAAAAAGTATGGTACCCGCGCGCAGAATTCGTTTCATTAAAACGAATTTAATTGACCGCGGTGGGCGCGGTGCCGGTGGCGTCAATTTCGGATTACTTATAAGACCGGCGTACTTCGGTGTCATTGGTGTAGCGTGCTTTAATGGAATCATAATAAACCCTCATGCAAAACATATGCCACCATCGCGGTGAGCCCAAAAGTAGCCATGTAACTTTGCGCGCGTTTCCCATGCCCCCATGTCCAATATCGCCGAATGCACGCCGCGCCACGCCACCCCCATGCGCGTCACGTTTTATCAGTGGGTCACTTATTGACTTGCTGCGATCGTGGTACATTTAAAGCGACCCTTTATTAAGTAACCCTGACCCCCCACC
>JABFPN010000745.1:0-38992 GCA_022817305.1 Leptoteleia sp. ZL-2020
ATATAGAATGTGCACTTTGAATAAAATAAGTGTACATTGTATATTCGATACACATAATTCAGTTGGTTCTGGAGTAGGTTCCGGAACTACAGAACCTGACAGAACCGACCAAGGAAAAACGCTACTATTGAAGTAAAAGATTAGCGGTAGGTTCTGCGTGAAGTTAGCCTCGTTAGATTATCATGTAACACAAAAGGTTTTATTTTTACAAGTACGCCCAGAATTCATGATCTGTCGCTAATCTTTATCCTTATTATATTTTGTTTTTGATGAAGTAGATGGTAAAATTTGGTAAAATTGCAAGCTGCAAGATAACATATTACGATTTTAAGGTTATTTTCATACATTTCATACTATACTTTGCAACTGTTTAAACATCATTTCTTTTCGTGTATATTTTCAAATAACCAACAATCTTTCTTCTAAATAATGTTAAGGAATGACCTTTATTTATTTATTTATATAAATTATTTCAGATTTAATGAACTTTTCCTAATGTGTTGTATATTAGATTTTTAATTGAACATTACAGGAACATGATTATGCATTTTATATGCTATTGGCAAATATTCTTAAAAAATGTAAATGTTTCTTTAATAAGCACAGTTGCCGACAAAGCCAAAACGAGCATAATGCGTTTGTTCGATTTTTGTATTTGTTGAGGCTTCAAAAATTGAGGATTGGCTTGTGGGAATGATTTGTAGTTGACTGCGTTGAATTGCTATATGTGAGGCGTTATCATTGGACGGTTGACCACCAGTTCCTTTATTATCATAATTATTCCGTTCTGAAGGATATCTACAGGGCGTTGTTACCATTGTTTCTTGAGACCTACTAGCAAGTAAATCGTGAGACGACAAACGACCATAATTTATAAACGATTCTGTAGCATACGTCGACGTCTGCGGCTGATGAGCGTTGTATTGGTGGGAATAATGATGATATCTATTAGAAGTACTTGCAAAACTATCATTACTTCCAAAATACTGATGAAGTTGATGCAAGTTGTGTGATGATCCATAAACTAGAAGAAAATTATTACAGATATACGTAAATATCAAATGTCATATTTAATACTGAAAGAAAGTAACTTGAAAATTTGAAATATTTATTTAGAAAGAGCTAGGTATTTTTTTTTCCTTTTTAATTTCTAATAATCTAAGTAAAAGTATTCACTTAAAAATAGTAAGGATAAATTGCAGAATTATAAAAATATCATATTTTATTACGCAAGATTTCAAATGTTCATATTTTGTTCTTTTGATGTCCCTATTAAAAATGACATATTAATACATATTGAAACATCAAATTTCGGAGACAATTACCGTCCAAAAACGTATTTGGGGATATGTTTTTGGGCGGTTATTGTCTCCGCATTTGGATGTTTTAATATGTATTATATGTCATTTTTAATAGGGGTCTTTAATATTTTTAGATTTTTACCTGTAGTCGTAGGATTAGAAAACATCGTAAGTACAGTGTCATCATAATTATTCGTACACTGTTTTTCATTATTGACAAGATCATTACTAGATGATTTGTCTGATATAACGTGTCTTTTAATGACATTTCCTTGGATTTCAGCGGCAATACAAGTGTTGCCAGCAGAACTATAGGCCATATTAAATAGAGCTTCTGGGTCACACACGAATTTGTACACGTATCTTTCTCCAGCAACTTTTTGCATTATCCCTTTTTCATAATAATACCTCAAAGAACGACTCAGTTTGTCATAATTCATGGCTGGCCTGTTCTTCTGAACACCCCACCTGCGTGCTACCTGCACATACAAATATATTTACAAATTGTTTTTCACACTTAGATTTGTTAGGTTGCTTACGGAACAAGCTGGATTCATGCATCGATGCATGCATCGCTCTTCTTATTTGTACATACTTGCCAACCTAAATTGTAATTTTCTAACCAAGATGCATGCATCGATGCATGAATCCAGCTTGTCCCGTAAGCAACCTTAGAGTACATTATAATATTAAACTATATTTGAACTTGGAGGATAGGACACTATTAAAAGGGAAAAAATCATGAATAGCGACACCTCTTCTGGTTCGATAAGCTTGAATTCCATTCCCTTTCCAGTCCAAGCGATGCACGTCGCATTGGTAGGATCATCGAGTAATGCTACTAAAAATTGCCAGAGTTGAAGTGACCCTCTCTTCTGTTGCTGTTGTTGTTGTTGTTGGGAATGTTGCGGCTGGCCAGGAATGTCGTGCCAAAAGATTCCAGTTGAAGGTGGCCTGGATCCAATACAGTCGATGCTCCAGGATATACTGGATGAATTTCTCTTCTCAGCTCTCGAAGCACTCTGGCGTTCCCAAGAAGTGTTCTTCAACTCCAATTGACTCTTTAATTCTGTCCAAACTGGAGTCCCACTGCGCGATAAATTCGCCCCTGCTTGCGGCGAATTGTTCGACAACCACTGATCATTCGAAATGTTATTATTCGACTCGGTACACTTGGAACTTTTTAAGTCCCTTGTTTTATCACAGGAATATTGTTGACTTTGTTGATGATAATTCAATGTTGTGGAAGCTGAAATGATTATAGTGTATTACATACATATTTTTGTCTATTATAAATTTATTTTTTATAACTTCTATGTAGAAATTCCATATGCAAAGTAAGTATCAAATCTACATGTACAATTTATTATTATTATTAATTTTAAATTTGTTTAATTAATATTAAAAAGGAATTAAATAAAAATATCTCGCTTTATGTTGTATAAACACAGTAAGATTTTCAAACAATGAATTGATAATAATCATACTATACAAATGAATTTCATTCTTATAATAACAGGATTTATTTGCGTCAAAATATTAAGTGGAAAATCCACTTATTATTAGAATAATCCGGTTATACAGTCCAGAATTCTCTTATAATCAATGTTTTTTTCTTACTTTAATTTATAGAAATGTCTTCATTTGGAATTTTTTATTTAAGGTCATGGATAATTTTTAAGACAACTTTATATTATGGAAATGTCTGGAACTTGAAGTCAGCAACACATACAAACATTGGATTACAAAGGGATGTGACGGAGCACAATTGCAATTGTTTAGCTTATAATTTGGCTTTGAATACGTTTGACGTAGGGGAAATAAGATCTGTCTTCTCGGGCGAAAGTATTACCAATTGCTCTCACGATTCGCGAGCTCGTACAAATATATTGACAAGAAAGTTGATTGATATTCGCGGACTACTTGAGCCGTGAATATAAAAAAATTTGGGGTTAGCAAACTTGCATTGCGAAGAACGCTGCTCGGAATACTTTAGGCGAGAATATGCAAATTAATAGGAAAATCAGTTTCTCCCGAATAAAATCACTGCAATTCTTTGCGTTATGAGGAAGCATTGAAGGGTTATGATGAAATTGTCCTTCAATAATGGTTCTATATATCACACTTTTCTGCTTATAAATAAGTTTGTTTATAGCTCAAAAAGATGAAACTATTTCATATCAATCTTTTTGTTGTTGAACAAAAAAATTCTGGATGAAGATAAGGATATAGTCGCAAGTTTTGAAGAATAATTTAAAAGAAAATTTGATAAAAAATAAAGTGATTTTTAATTGCACGTTTTGTACAATGCTGTTTATGAGCTTTGTAAGCTGATCAAGGGATTTGGATAAAATAACTGAACTGACCTATTTGTAACTTAGATGCTCAGTCGAGGGTACGTATAGGAATAATTAAATTATTAAAGAATGCTTTCAACATGTGGCAGGATAACTCGAAGGAAAGGGCAGCGAACGAGTAGAAATAACCGAGCAACGCCTCTCTTTCTGAAAGAGAACAAGACATATTCTCCCTGGAGAGAATGAATCCCAGAAGCACTTACACGAGTTTACGTCGAAATTCGGGATATCCAAAAACGCCAAACTTGGTAACTTTACACGTGCTGCTCTTTTGTCATCATTTATTCAGACCTTCATTTATTAAATCATCCTGGACTATTGTGGAAATTTACGGGGAATTAATAGCAACAACAACAGCAATGGCAGCAAAAAATGGTTGAGCAAAACTGACGATAAAGCCATAAAGTGACTCGTTGATATTTATGACAAGTTTTATAATTTGTTAATAGCATTTGAATGTTGTTGCCGAATTGGGCTTGATCGTTGCGCGCTATTACCGTTATGCCATTATCCTTATTCTATAGCTCAACGAAACCGCTGACTTCATTAGCTCATGATTAATTTTAATCTACACCCAACAGCAAAGCCCCTAGTCTTGTTGACTGCTAAACAACCCTATTTACCTAAAATGTACTCCTCTATAATAACTGTATTGCCCCGGCCGTATCCTCCAATCATAACTGGCAAAGTAAAACGTTGCTTACTTTGTACACAAATGGCTAAACTTTACAAAACTGACTTTACAACTTGACGCTGCCAAACTAAGGATAATTACACTTGATAAATTTGTATAATGTTAAATGGAACGATTATTTATGGAAACTTGTCAGCCATCAAGTGAATAATTAAGAGCATTGTTTTCATAGTTTATTCATTAAGTTTCCGTTTAATTATTAAAAAAAGGATTAAGCTTAGTATTAACATTAAACAATCTTTAATTTAATATAATTTTGACTTAAAAATCTGTTTATGCAAATAATTCATTTTCTTTTGACATTTATATTTGGCGCGAATGCGCGCGCATTTTATCTAACAACTACAACTTCACGTTAAGCTTTACTTTTTAAGAATGAATAATGAAATGAAGATGAATATGCTTTTATTAGGTTTAGCAAATATTAAAATATGTAAGGAATTTTTGTTTTTAATTTACACTAATTAAAATTTAATGTTTACACATTCGTTCTTTGCTTTCATGAAAAATGAATATTTGGTTTCAGTATTGCACATAAGAACTATTGGAAATTTAATCGAAAAGTCGAAAAATAGTTTAAAAAAATATTTAACAAAGTAACTTCTACTCCATTATTTAAATTCCAATTTTTCTCCTCAGATTTCTTCTTTTCGCCCGGGAATATTGTAACGTTACATAACTGATCAATACTTAAAAGTGAGTAAATGTCGAGTACGAATGTTATTCGAAAGGTTTTCAATTATAAATCGACAATTGAAAATATTCGTGGAAACTTAATTTCCGCATAATTACAATGTCTATTTTATAAGACTATTATTGTATTATAAGATTAACGTTCTAATTAAAGTAACGAAAATCTTTCATGTACACACGACTTCCAAACATTTGCTTTCCACTTATTTTCTCTTCCACACATTTGCTGAAATCTGACTAATGTGAGAAAATCACAAAACCCGCCAAATATGAATAAGACTTAAAACAATGAGATCACGTATTACAGTTGCGCAGTGACCTTCTGCGCCGGAAGAGCAAATGCGTGGAAGTTTCCGGTCCCAAGAAAAGCAAATGCGTGGAAGTCGAGTGTACTTTAAAGAATCGAGCCCTGGTTATTTAAATATTCTAGTGAATATTCCATAAAGTTACCCTACAAGATTAGAAAATCTTTAAGCTAATGTTGATAAAAAAGTGTAGGTCGTGATTGTATAAGTTAGGTAGGAAAATTCAATTAATGAAATATCGATTGATCCCGTGGAACAATGATGATATCGGTATGCAGAGCATCATATTTTCAACGTTATTATTAACGTTAATCGTGAGTTAATATTTGAAGCAGCTTAATGGGGATTGCGAGTAAATAATGCTGCACGAGAGATGAGTGGAAGAACGTTAGAACCATCGCGCGTACATAAAACGATGATTCCACTGTAAGGATATTTGCGTTCATTTTCAAAAACCCCAATTAAATTTTACCTTAAACAATATTAAAATTGCTTCGGCCGGCGGGTGGCTTTGCTATTCATAATTCACCGCGAACTCATTTCAGAAGGCTCGCGGTTATCCCATTCGAGGGTCAATTGTTTTTCATAATTCAATTTTTTTATTCATGACGCCATCAATAATGGAGGATTGTTTCTAATTGCAAAAGGGTTGATGTGAAAATCCGCTTGCTTTTAAGCTCTCCCAACTCCCTTATGGAAACAGAGAGAGAGAGATTAAAAGTGCGGTATTATCAAGCTTGCTACAATATTATTAATTAATATTTATTGTTTATAAATGGATATTGTTGCGCGAGAAGGCGCTGTTAGTTTCTATCTCTTTACCTGTTTGGTTGCTTTGATTGTTGTAAGATCCGTTGTTGGTTAAAGGTAGCTGATCCGAGTATTCTTTATCAGTTGGCTCTTTCTTCACTGTGACATTGTTTATTGCAGGATCGTTGCTGCTCGAACTGGTTCCATTACTTGAAAGTAATAAATACAAGTTGATTAAATAATTGCTTATGATTCCCTCAATCTGTCGTTGAGGGAATTAACATTTTCAGATTGTTTCAATTGTCATATCTTTTATCATTGGATGATCGACTATGATTATACAAACTAATGAAAGCTTTACACTTTAAATTGTTATTTTATTTGTGCAAAAAAAGAAATTAGCTTTTAAGATATTAATCATGTAATTGTTCTTTTTGTTGCAGGTGAGTCCTTACTCGGAACATGGCACATCTTTACATGTACAAATATGGTGAATACATATGCATATAGTTACATTTTTGTTATGGTAAAATACACTAAAAATCGATTATTGGAATTAAATTGTAGTTTTGGTAACAGACGTGCTTCAGGTAATCTAGTAATAACTAATTTGATATGAATTAAGTAATACCTAAAACATTTAATTAAAGTTACTTAATTACTTTAATCTGATGAGTTTCTTAATTCTGTTATAGCATTTAATGTTGTATTCTTTTTTTATTCAAATTTCGCGAATGAAAGGAATTTGCTCAAGTGTAGTACTAGATACGGGGATTAAAATGTTGAGTAAGACGAGGATATTAACATTCTTTATTTAATATATTCTTATGAACTTGCCGTTATACCTGAAACACGATCCAGACGTAGCAGAATCCAGATCATGGGTATTACTAGCCGTTGAATGAGATTGCGTTTCTGGCGTTATAGACTGCTGGTACTGAGAATAGAAGTTTTCCTGAATATTACATCCTCTATTGTTAAATTTCGCTTTTACACCATCACCTTTCAAATAAATACAAGCTTTAGTTGAAATTAATTCACTGGTAAATAGTAGAGAATCAGTTTCATGCTTTTTTCTTTTATTTCAAAGTTCCACGAACTAGTTAAAGTTTAATTTTGGTATTATTTTAGAATATTTTTTGTTACTAGAGTGTATATATAAGAGAATTAGTGTTGTTATCAAAACTATAGTTTTATATTTCAAGAATCTATGTTACATTGTATAACTTAAATAGCACACGTGCATCACAATTATTTAATGGTAACAGATTTTCATTTAACAATAGATAAGTGATAAAATAAATGCATTTAATAGTGCTTACTATCATGAAGCCATGATTCCTGACGATACTCTTGTGATGTATACATGTCGTTTTCTAAAAAAAACATGTTCAGACATTTTATTAATAAAATATTAAAAAATATACTCAAAAAATAATACTGGAACTATCAGTATACTTTTTTGCAGTAGATAGATAAATTCCTTATCTTGAAAAATGGATAAATTCTGCATACTTTTAGTTACTTTTAGTATAGGAACAATAACAATAAAAGAAAGTTTTTCTACAAATGCCATAAAGTACATTGATAATTCTAATATTTTTTATATACCCTGAGAAAAAAGAAGTATTGTAAATTGCTATTTTTCATGTTACAGCAGACTTTTGTCACACCAATCATAATATTAGCACTGATTCATTTTAAATTTCATATTATAAGTCTTTAATATAGTTAAGCTTCAATTTACAATGTGTAATATGCACTTTACTATGTATCATAGTTGTTATCAAAGGTGAAGAAGATCATGAAAAATGACAATTTTCAAAACTTTTTTCTTAGCGTGGATAAAATAACAATGTCAACTTTAGCATCGATTAATTGACTTTAACGTTGCAATAATAGGTCATGAAATATCTCATAACAATGTTACAATATAACATGATAAGAGGTCATTAATAAAATGTTCAATATTGCTAAATTAAATATATTGCGTTAAATATTCAAACGTCAGGCGAGAAATGCGTAGAGAATCGATATTTTCTGAAGCAGATGAGATACTTTCTTGCAAGCGTGCAGTTATCCCTTTCACTCGTCAGATGATACGTATAAGGCTCTCTTAATCGCCTGCCCTTGATTTTCGCTGAATATAATTATTAATGAAACAAGTATTTATCAGTACTGTCCGTGTCGAAAACATACATTTACTTGTATATTTCATTTTACGTCGTACATCGTCATAAAATTTGCTTCAATTTATCCAAACTTTATTTATAACAACTTACATAAAGTTGTTTAATGCAGGTAGACAAAGTGATGGTTAAGATAAAACAAAATTTAATAGAATGATGAACCGATCAAAGAAACATTGAACATTTGTAATTAAAGGAAGTTTAATATCAATATTTATTTTGATAAATTAAAAAGTTTTTCATTTATACACAAAGAAATATAAATTGAAAAAATGTTTAAACAAATTACTAACTTTTATTAGTAAATGGGAAATATACATAAATTCTTATTATATTCCCCAACATCAATTATAAATTTTACATACTTTAATAACAATGAAAACTAACAAGTATGTATAATATTTAAACATTGTTTATGGACATACATATATAAATGCTAAAGATCAAATTTTACTTAACTAAGACAGTAAATTGTAGGCAAGTAAACGAAAATGAAAATAGCTAAAAATGTTTGAAAAATAGAATAGGTACACTCTTAATTAATATTGTGTAATGTACAATACAGGATTCAACTTTGACTGTAAAATTGTTTGAAATTTAAACCACGAATAATAATACCGAAGACAAAGAAAAAGGGAAATAATAATTTCAAAAGTACATGCTGTTCATGATAAAAATGTATTGATCGGTTGGCTCACTGTATGAATGTCATTATTTCACATAAGTTACAAGAAGATCGCCAGCAATTTATAATAGATTACGTTGAATATCCTTTGGCAAACATAATCAGTGGAAGAAAAAGAAGAAGAAAAGATTTGATGGTTAAAACCAAGGAAGATATCCCGTGATATAGCTATATATTGAATCAAGCGGGGGAAACCTGTAAATGACAGCCTTCATTCAGTGGGCGGTTTCCTCTCTTCTGTATGTTTCAACATACTTTGCTCTGTGTAAGTGCCTGTCTCTATATATGAACTACTACGTTTGATTACATGTATCTATATTCTTTGCTCCGTCAACGGCACTCGTCAAACTAGAAGATGAGAATCGCATCAGAAGGTTCCTCTTCTTGTCGTCGTTTGGACCTTCCCTTTAATTTTAATGCCAATCTGGCGGGTTGCTCGTCGACGGATTATCCGAAACTCTTTATCATTAATCGCCAACCAATCGTGGTTCCGTTTTATCTCGACAAAAAATATGTCAGCATCAATAAGAACAAATTGTTGCATCAAGCCCTTACCCTCCAAAGGAAAATTTACTAAATGGTTGAAAAGAAATAATAAACCAAGTTGATTAAATTGTTTTATAGTTAAGGTAATGAAACTCTATGCTCTTGCAATTGCAATTATAGTAATTACAAGCGTTTAATGTGTGGGAGACGAATTGATAAACGGCGAACTAGCTGGTAATTACGTCTTTGATTCGAAGTTTGAAGCTATGATTGCGGTTATAAGGATTGTGATGGTTTATTTAGATGCGTGTTAATGGACGGAAATTTGTCGTACCGGTAAATGAAATTACCACAAGATTGCTCCTCAAGGAGGAAGCCTTCCAATCGTTTGCCGGATATCCTTTTTGTTCCTCCTCTTGCGCTGTCACTTTTTACGCTCGCTTTGCATTTCTCGTTTCGCGAATTTATTATTTCACTGTATTCAATCTCTCCAACAATAACGGAATTACCGTACCGAATGCAAGGAAAACTGGACGTTAATTTATTTAAAGGTCTAGATCTTCAACTTTGAATTTCCTCTATACTTTTATTTCCACCCATTCCTTTTTTTTTGTTTGTTTATGACTGTTAATTATAAGCATAGATTCTAATTTTATATACGTAAGGAATCAAACAAATTTCAGTTTAAGTAATGGAATCTTTAAGGGAAAGTTCCATCATTAAGCATCACTGCTAGACGCACATAAGTTAGAAAATGTAATGCATCAAATTCTAAAATTAAATTGATACGAAAATTGAATCATAGCATGAACGTGACCGAACAATCCTTCCTCCGTCGAAAGTTAATTATTAAAAATGATGGAGGGACGCGTCGATTTGTGTAAGTTACTGCACCGGGATGCGTCGTCGAAATGTAAACGAAGGTAGAGCGGAGAAACGTAACGCGATTATGTCGGAGAAATTGCGGCATTATAGGTAGTGATTGGGTTAGGGGTGAGCCAGTCACCCCAGTGGTACTTTGCACTACAACGCACCGTTGTTCGATACAAAGTGTCAATCACTGCGGGAATTATATATCTGTAGCTAAATAGATACCCGCGGTGAGAGGAGCGCGCAAAGATTGCGACAGATAGAGAGAATAGGACGCGAAGGGAGCGCGAAAGGGGCCGCGGGGGGAGGGTGGGTGGTGGAAGGGAAAAAAAAGTTGCGCGGGGGAGGAAAGGTTACCGGTATCCGCCCAGTGCGTTAAAGCGCATGCGGAAATTCCTGAGAAAATCCCAAGGGAGTCGTTGCCTTGGTTATTCTTTACTTATTTAATTTCATGCACGCGCTGGAATAACACTAATAGCCGGGTTGAGATACGCGAGATGATTGCGCGTACCATGTCGTCGTTCCAACAGGAGACACGTTTTACCTTCGTTTCAACGGCGAATCTCCATTTAACTCTTAATCGTCTTTCTCTACGTTGACAACAGATACAAAAGATTTTTTCTTCCCTCTCCGTGTATATAATAACATGGCGATAACTGTATAAATACTATCAAAAAATAATTCTGCTTTGATGTAATATTTTGAAAATGTAATTTCACTGATTTACCCCTTTTGAATTTTGAAAAATAATTCATTACAATAGTTATCTGTTGACAAATTGCAAGCAAAACTTAATTTCTTTATTTATTTCGTTGTATATGTACCTTAATAGCAAGAAATATTCCAGAATATTCCAAAAATATTCCTATGTCCGACTCCAGAAATATTTACGGTACAGTTCTGGAATATTAAAAGAACTCAAGTAATATACCAGAAATATACCAGAAATATTCCTAGAACCCGACATTAGAATATTTTCTTAGTATATTCAGAATATTTTCAGAATTTACCATAAATATTTTTTGCTATTAGGGTAAGTACATATATTATATTTTATAGAATTAATTCTACCGATTTTCACCTAAATTTTCAAAGCCAAGTTCGCAATTGAGTTGTTACTACCGGAAATAAGTACAGAGGCAAATAATCTTGTATAATGAATTGTAAAAAGTGATGTAAACCACGTTCTAAAAATTTGATCCGATCATTAAGGTGGCTGGCAAAGTTGTGAAAACGGCTTAAACGCCTAACTGAATTAATATCCTTCGACAAAGTCTCGTTAGCGATTTGATAATCTAACCTTGAAATTCAACGTTCAAATATTATGAATTCTAATATACACAAGCGCAATCAAACAAGCGATGAAAAAGCATACTTAGGGAGCGATCTGTTACGGTACCCGCGAACGTCAATTTACCCTATATGACTATACGGTTACATGGCTACATGGCTACCCTTGCCGCTGTAGATATCCATTGTGCATTTTATTTGAGGTAGGTTATAATATAATACGTCGGCTCCTCGATAAGTAAATACTCACGATCTCACGGTTAATCAAATTTTTAATATCAGCCTGTTTACACTTCTTATTAAAGACACTTATTATCAACTTTACGTGTAAATATTTTTGAAGCTCACGTCTGAAGGAGCACGTGCTGTATTATTATTACATTGAGAAAAATATGACTGAAAAAATAACTGTTTTTAACTGTGTTTCGGATGTATATCCATCTTTCAGTAAAAATTATAGTTTTTGTAAAAGGAAAAATTTCTTTCTTGTCTATAAATGTAACATTTAAAACTAGTTTCTTTGCTTTTTTACTGATTTTTTACTGAAAGATTGACATAAATCTGAAACACAGTTAATAGTTGCGTGCAATAACTATTTGTACAGTTCATTTTACTGATTGCTCCGAAAAATAATCGTCAGTTAATTAAACTGAACAATCAGTACGAGTCAATTTTTTTTTCTTTGTCAGTGTGGTATTACTAATCGTTAAACAGTTAATTTTCGTAAACACACCTACCAAATGACAAAAGCAATAATTGCAACTGATATTTTTGCTAATTCTAACTGTAAATGTTACGTATTCCACGTTTATCAACTGTAAATTCAGTTAATATGTGGATAGATAGAATTTTTAGTTCTTATACAATTTTGAAACAATACTGAAACGTTTACATCTATAGCTATCAATTTTTTTATAAATTAGAAATTTATAATTAATGGAATTCATTTTCCCTATTTAAAAAATTTACGAGTTACCTTTCCAGTATACTTGAAATATAAAAAAATATAAATAAATAGTATAATTACGTTAGGGAAAAGATGAACAAATTAGAACAATATTTCATTTTCTAATATTTAATTTAAAAACATTCCATTTTGTGTTCGAAAACAGGTTTATTAATCTACCAAAAAACTCTAATTTGATCTTTCGTTAAAACCATTTGTACTTCAGTTGTCTTTTATGCTCGCACTCTATTTTTGACGAGAAAAAAGAAAATAGCCCTGAACAGAAGGCATAGCAAAGGACAATGTAACCAACAAGGGTGTTGAGTCAGAAATTTGTCACTCAAGAAATCTATCGGCTAATTGCTTTTCACTTTACCGTCGGAATCAATACTGCAGATGCTGTCGTGAACTTGATAACAATATTTCATCATTTGAATATTTCCTATATATATAATTTTCAATCCCTCAATATTTCATTGAATCATTAAATTAGGCTTTATTTTTTGACATTGCCTTTTGGATAATATAGGTATAAACGATTGAACCTTGGCAATGAATTAAAAAAAATATTTATTCTTTTTCATGCTTTTGCACTTTGGAATCTCTAAAATATAGTTCTCTAAAAAGTATAACCAACAATTGACTTTAGGCTTTTAATGTTATTTCTTATATTTTTGGTCGTTTTCAATGACTAATCTGAAGAAGAACTCAATCCTTCCTAAAGGTGTAAACGTTGCTTATAAGTTATCCTTAAAAAATTAACAGACATCAAAAATGTGCATGCAACACTTTTCATGCATAGAACACGCGTCTAGATTTATTTTTATTGGAGATTCATAGAACAACTCTGAAGTTTAGCTTAAGTCAGTTAGATTAAATCTAAAACAATTATATTACTTAAAATACAACTACTTTTAACATAGTTTCTGACTTTTTAGAGGGTATTTTAATTTTTCTTACACCATAAGTATATCTTGATGATAGAGAAAAATCATACCTAGAATCGTATAGGAAATCATGTACAATACTTGTTAAATAATTGACTATATTTCGTGTTTCTTTAACAAAGCTAGGGATTTTAATGCTAATTTCGTGTTTAATATGTTCTATTAGATGTCCCTTGAACATTTCTTATATTGAGAGCAAAAGTTGATGCAAGGTTAAATGAATTTTACCAATTAAGGTAAAAACGGACGTGCTAAATACTGTTTTCACCCTATTAAAAAAATCTAGTTGGAATCCTACATAGGAATTTGGAGCCGGAAATCAGCTAGTTTCCTAGGTAGTTATAGGATCTTTCCTAGTTTCCTAGCTGGGAACCTAGGTCGAAAACTAGTTGATGTCTGATCCTAAATTCCGACTTCTGACCCTAACTAGGAAAGTAGGTAAGATCCTATAACTACCTAGGAACCTACCTAGGAAACTAGCTGATTTCCGGTGCCAAATTCCTATATAGGATCCCAACTAGATTTTATTAACAGGGCATGGAAATTAGCTAATTTTAATCCAGGACAGTAATGAAATATTATGTACTGAATCAAAATACACAAAATAGATATTATTTAACACGGGCAGAATATCATGAATGACATTGAACCAATTTTTGCATTTGCCAAACCAAATGGCTACTTACCGCCCTAGAGCCAGCCAGAAAAGCTACATCTTCCGTGTCTGCGTTAAACTAACTAACATAAAGCGTAATAATTTTCCCTCCTATCAATATGAAACGTAATATATATAAATTTAAAAGTACTAATTAGTAAATAATTTGTTTATATACCAAATTGAAAGGAAAAAATATAATTCAAGCTGCGAGCATTAAAAGAATTAGTTTTTCAATCAAGGATCTTCTTCTTTAGCATTGATTTCGTTTCCATTAAATTTTCGATAAATATAACAAAAAATTATGAATCCTAAAATTAAAACTTTAAACGTATTTTTACATTACGCATAAAAACATCTACATCCTAGCTTTGTAGACTTTTTTCTGTAGGTGCAACCTCGCGAATGGCACACGTGCAAAGTGTAAACAAAGACACGTGTTTTATTTCATCCCCAAACCGAATGCCAGCCGCAACGAGACTCGAAAATGTCCCACGCGCACGTTTACCAAACGCTAATTTGCTCATTTCACCGCACACAATTTCAATTGCCATGGCACGTAACCTAAATTAACAATAATTCGTCGTCATAATCACCAAGGTAGGCAAATATCACTCCTTTCTCTTTCTTTCGCCATCTCTAGAACTTGACCATTCTGTCCGCGAGGATGATATTCATCTGGGGGGTGGGAGGAGAATCGTGGAAGCGTTGGCGAAGATTGGGGAAGCGTTGGCAAAGAGGGCGGTTCAAGTCGGTGGCTCAAAATCGGTGGCTCAGAGGCGGTTACGTCGGTGGTCCCCCAAGGCGAGCCGGCAGATCGGCATAATCGCGGCAATCACCAAATATCTCGACGACGACGACGCGATCACCAAACGACGACGGCCGGGGCGCCGGAAGTGTCCCCGGCAGCGGCATACTCAGTGTTTACCACTGGCCGATCCGGTCTTGTCGGTGCCCCAAGCGTGAGAGTGAAAGCGCGGGAAATTTAAATCCACGGCCGAAGGCGCTGTCGCGGATCGCTCAGTTTCACGGCGGATTTGAATAGCCCGGCGACTTTGATGGATGTTACGAGCGCGGCGTAGACGCGTACCATAACTGCCGGGGATTCGGCCACCCGGGTGGGTCGCGCCCGCCAATGTAACCGCCCTCCGCGGTGACGTCACAAATATTTCTGCGCAATTGTCGTAAAGAGAGGGTACTCGCCACCCGGGCCGGGGGCGGGGCCAAGTCGCCGCCACGCGTCCAAATACACAATCGTTGTTACGCGTCCGCGAGGAGTCTTGATGGTTCGGCAAGATTTCGATGCTGTTGCTGCTGCCTCTTCTTACTTCTTCTCCGCTTCTGCCTCCGCCGTTATCTCCTAGGAGAGACGCTTTTCCTCGCCGTATCGCCTTCGCGCTGCCGCTTTTATTCGCGGGCAGGACCAGCCGACGCTTCGCTCGCTACGGATGCATTAGTAATTCCGTTGCTTTATTATTCATAAGCAACTGGGGCCATGAAATTCTTCTTCTTCTTCGATCGACGCGCGAGACATTTTTCGTAAGAAGATTCGGCTGGTTGTCGTTCCTGTTTAAGAAAATCTAGCTGGGATCCTACATAGGAATTTTGCACCGGAAATCAGCTAGTTTCCTAGGTAGGTTCCTTAGTTAGATAGTTATAGGATCTTGCCTAGTTTCCTAGCTGGGGTCCTAGGTCGGAATTTAGGATCAGATATCAACTAGTTTACAACCTTGGACCCCAGCTATTTAACTGGGCAAAATCTTACAACTATCTAGAAACCTACCTAGGAAACTAGCTGATTTCAGTTGCCAAATTCCTATTTAGGATCCTAGCTAGATTTTTTTAACAGGTTGTCGTAGCGTACACTGAGAAAAATGAAGTAATAAAAGCTACTATAGTACTTTCTGTCATTCTGGGACTATATGCTCCAATGTTAAGAACATTACTGTCTGGTAAATGGTGTCACTTTTTCAAGTATTAATTATCAGAACTCTGGTACCTCTTATCACATTATTTTATAGAGAAACACATAAAGTTTTTCTCAGTGTAGACAATAGTTTCAGTGAATTTTATTATCAAATTTAGAATCGAAACCTTCAATCTATTTCTAATGTAATTATAACAAACTTTTTATAAGAAAAATTAATAATGATGTACAGGAAAAGTTTAATATGAAAAACGAAAAATTAAACGTGTCCTTATTATAATACTAAGTTTAATTTAAAAAAGGGATTATAAAAACGCAAGTTTCTTTTGAAATAGTCATTTAAGAATGCATTTTATATATATATACCAATACAACGAGTATAAATATGTAAATAGAAACAAAGAAAGTAGTGATTAAAAATTGATCACTAAGAAAACATTGCCACTCGAGTAATTATTGTACATAACATACACGTATACAAACATTCTCCAAATTACTTATTAGTAGTATTCTCTTCGTTCTCATCGTTCTTATTTTCTAATTCATCTTTTATTTCTGATTCGTTATTAACATAATTATTATCAAACTTATCTTCTATCAGTTCTGTGTTTTCATTTATTGAAACTTTGAGTGCTCCGCGATCGTTCTTTTTCTTAATGTTACAAGGTTCCAGTTTGGAAGTAGCACTTTTCGACAAGACTTCGAACGATTTCAATGATTTCGATGATTTTGACGAGTTGGACGAATGATTGCTGGACGACCTGACAGTTCCAGAAGAGCTGATCGACGATGCGGTGTTAAGTCTCAAACTGCTCGTGCTGCTGCTTCCGAAACTCGCGTACGATTCGCTAGTACTTGTCTCGGCCTTCTTCATTTTCAGTCCCTTCTTCGCTTTGTGTATTTCAGCAATGCATTCCGCGTAAAGCTGAAAGTTCTAACATTAATCAATTACAAAGTCTGAGGAAAAGTGTAAAAAGGTGTGATCTCAAAATATTCTTTTTGGTACATTGAAAACAATATGATAGTAAAAAATTTTTAACTTTGTTTCAGATATATTATTATATTAATTTTATCTATGTAAGTATAATTATTCATTGAATATCAGTAAGTTGACTGATAAAGTCAAGAAATATACAAAGCAATTACCACAAGAAAGCATAAATAAAACATTAGCAATTTCATGTGACTATGGTTTTAATTATGTTGAAGTAATGATGACGTAGATTGGCATAACAATCGTACCTGGGAATACCGTTCGAAAAGAGTAGGAATGCGGGTTACGCGATCCAACATCAACTCCATCTGCAATCGATGACGCTCGGCTTGCTCCCTGGCTTCACTTCTACGTAATTTAGTTCGATAATTCAAATCTCTCTCATGGTCGCATCTTGGTTGAAATAATGCATAAACATGGAAACGTTTTCAATAAATATAAATAACGCCAATTGTGCATTAAATTAATTCTAATTCTGGAATGCACGCAGTTGTGCATCCCTCTTTACGTTGCATTATTAAAATCTCATCAATGAAACGGTTGTAATCCACTCGAACTTAGTAAATTGTACTTTAAAGCAATGAACTAAATCAGCAAATGATCTAACGATTAATTGGCCATGTGAAAAGTATGAAATAATAAAGTGATAAATTACCTGGCTGCAGTTCTTAATGCCTTCCAAGCGGGTTTTCTTGAGAGTAAAGCTTGTCGCAATTTCTCATTCTTTAAGCGCTCTTTTTCCGCCAATCTCTCTTGAATTTCTCGTTCCAACTTTTCCCTGAAACAGAATTAAAGCACTTGATAGGGAGGACACTTTTCCCAGTTTACATTTCTCCCCTTGTACTAATTTTGCACTGATATTAATTACCAGTATATTAATTTTTGAAAGCAGAAACCATAAAAATAAAACTTATACTTCAAAGTTGGATTATTTTTAATATTTTTGTTAAATACCCTAGTAAAAATGAAACAGATGGTCCATATATGTTTTAACAACTTCATATAAGGAAATAAAATATTCATAGATGAACATATATGTTTTTCCTTAATCCCATATATGGCAATAATTGATATAATATTCCAGCCACATATGCATTTAATAATTTCTTTATATGGAAATCAATTATTACCGTATATCGACCATTTATGGCCATACATAGATTAAGGAATAACATGTATGTCTATAATTTAATATTTTTAGCTCCTTATATTATATATATTAAAACATATATGGACCAAATACGTTTCATTTTTACTAGGGTACTCATCACATTACAAGGAATATTTTAAATTTAGGCATATCCCCGAGTTATTATGACATATAAATGTCTCTGAGTGTAATTAAGTTGTTGTTGTTTTCATTTGATTACCGAGAAGCTTGACATCTTAAAATAGCTGCTAAATTAGTTCCATTATTTGTTCGCGTCATCGCAGAGGATTTTGGTCTGTCGGAGGATGACGATGACGTATACAATGACCTTCTTGTTCTTTGCGACTTTTCACTTGTAGAGTCCTTTGGCGTAATATCATGCGAATTCAAACTCGACTCCATCTTTTGCCTTCGTGCCATCGATGGAGGCAGCGATGACGATCTCAACAGGTCCATAGCTCGCATTTTCTTTTGCAAATACCTACACCAATCGTGTCATTAATTTTAAATTATAATCTTCAACTAAACGTGAAAAATTGAAGGGAAACTACAAATATTCAAAAAGTATTACTCACCTGAAATACTCGTCCTCTAACATTTTATCATATATCTCTGTATTAAATAAATTTTTTGGCACGGGCCTAGCTTTGAACTTTAGTGGCGAACTAATTCTCCTCGACCTTAATTCGGGACTCGAACGACTCAATGATTTCCAAGCTCGTTGATCGCACTCTAATTTAAACGGTCTAACTTTTGACAACAAATTAATTGCACTTTCTTCCCTTATAATTCGACTTCTGTAAAAGAAATTAAACATTTCCCACCAAATCATATTGCAGTATTTAATTTAGTTATGCACAAATTATGCGTCTATGAAACATTAAAATAAATATATAGAAATTATGCAGATTCTGCTATAATAATTACAAAAATAATAACAAATTATTTTGTATATTTTTGCTAACTTTCACCGTAATCAACAAAACATTCAATTTCTTTTAATATATATAACAAGAGGATAGGGTATGTTAGATGAAAATTTTAATATAAAGGAAGAAAAACATTGACAGTGATCCTTTCCTTTCTTCTTTCTCCGCTATTAACTTGTCATATAGTGGCAATTTGGATGTTTTAGGGACTTTCCGCGTTCGGCGTTTCTTCGACCCAGTCTTCTTTTTCGGGCCACGGGACTTTTTGAATTGACTTTCTATCTGCGACATATACTTTTCAGCGCCTTCTCTAAAATTCAATGAAATATTCTTACTTATTTATTCCATCAAAAATAACAGCATTGAATTTAAAAAGTTGAAAACAATCGTCTTGAGAGTAACACCTTAAAGTAAATGCGAAAGGTTTCGGTAAAGTTGGCAGCCATTTCTGAGGACTCGGTGGGGGTAAACTTTTAGTTTCTATACAAAATTCAGGATCATTATCAATATAATGATTATTCTTGGCTTCTTCACTGCCGTCACTCCATGACCTGCCACTGGACAATATTTCTTTATTTCGCAAAGTTTTTTCAGCTTTATTTGTGGCTTTGCAACTGGAACAATTGATGTCAATTATTTCATAATGTTATTTCACTTAATAATACGATAAAAAAATAAATTACTCCTACATCAATTGAAAGATTATATTATATATCAACAAATTTAATTCATAATCGCCTTATAATTACTTTGTATTATTTGATTTTTACACAATCTTCTTTAAATCTTATATAATCCAAATAAAGGCTTGCAAAAAGCTATTTCAAATGTAATTATAATGATTTATTAATTCATCTTAAATTTATTCACATCTAATAGAGATAAAGTTGAGAATAATTCTACAGAAATATAAAATATTTATGTAACATTGTTGTAAATAACTTGAAGCAAGAAAAAACTTTGCACATAATTGAGACCCTTACCTATAAGACAACAAATCTTGATCTTTGGTCAAATCTTTAAAGCTTGCACTTGTAAACAGTAGCGGACTGTCAAGGCGACAGCCTTCTAAATTGCACTTCTTTCCTTTCAAATCAAACTTATTGTCCTCGCCCACGCACCGCTGCTTCGCTTTGTTTCTACTCTGTTTCTTTTCCTTCTTGAGCACTTTTCTACTCCTTCGAACCTTAATCCTCCCACCCTCCCTAGTCCCAACTTCGTCTTCCTCTTCATCTTCTTCTTGCTTTTCATCTTCTTCCCCCGCATCCAGACAATTACGCAAATTTGTCAAAAGCATCGTTTTCCTTCTCTTAAGGTAATCGAGTTTCCGTCTAAATTGTTCATTCGACAAATGATGAACCTCTCCGTAATCCGGAATACTATGCAAAAAGTCAAGAAAATCGTGCACATTTTCCGGACTACAACCACCAACCGGAAGGTCATTGGGCGTCGCGTTCTCATCACTTTTCGAACACTTGTCACTCTTGTCCGGACTGGAACTGTTAACGGCGGTGCCAGGTCTCTCGTAGGCAGGAGTTGGTTGACGGCTGAAAGGGTCTATTGGCATCTTGACGCAAGAATTCACGAAAGACGCATCGTTGTGCTCGTCCATTTTTATCAGTTTACAGTGAAGTGATCAATGGGAGACGTGCTCGGAGTTGCCATAGATACCCGGTGGATTTGTTTACGTCCAAGTAAACACCCGCTTTGACGAGTCGTCCAAAGGTCATCTCTTCCAAGCATAATGATTATCATTATTTATCGTCATCCATACTACACTTATTAGTTTCAATATTGTCTGGATTGTGTTGAGAAAAAGAATCACTCAAATCTTGTTTTGTATTTCAATATATTAAAAACAGTAATAATACAAAATTAATCCTCTTACAAACTAGATTCGGCAAAGGTAACATTAAGTAGAAATATAGTAAATGTCGTAGAGAGAAGCTCGACGATAAAAGGGTCGCGTCAATTTGTTATGTTGTCTAAAATCCAATCCATGTAATAAACCACTCGTGCGTAGACCCCGGGGTAGCCTTGGATACCGCAGGTCTTCAAGCCAAAGCTAACGATTCCGTGTTGAACAAATTTTATCGTCCCATTGATGAGTCCAGGAGTCTGAAGTGGACCTCCACTGTCCCCTATGCAGGAATCTTTCCTGTCCCTACCACCGGCGCACATTTGTTTGTGCCCGATTATCGCAGTCCTTCGGTAGGCTTCGGCGCAACGATCGTTCGGAACAGGTGGTAACTGTACCTTCATAAGGTATTTGCTACTGGCACCTGTATCAGTCTCACCCCATCCAGTCACTAGCACCTGATAATATTTATTCATTTAATACAGGGAAATTTCTTTATTGCAAACATATAGATAGAAGAAATTACTGTGTTTAACTGTGTTCCAGATCTGTATCCATCTTTCAGTAGAAATTTCTGTTTTATTTATAAATATAACATTTAAAACTAGATTTTTTTTCATTTAGAAAGCAGTAATTTTTAATGAAAGATAGATATACATCTGAAAGACAGTTAAAAGCAGTAATTTTTGTCATAATTCTCTCAGTGCATTTATTAATTGTACGAAATGCAAACTAACAATCACGTGTGTTGGATAAATAGTAAGGAAAAATGAAAGGTGAAATAATAATGTGAGATTTGTACACTCAGATATGATTTAAAGATAGATGTTTTACCGCAATTTTCTGTTTGTTTCATAACTTCTTTTCTGAATTGAAAAAACTGATCCGTTAATTTAAGATAAAAAGCTATTGTGACGGTTAAAATAAAATAATGAACCAGTTTTTTTTATTCTTACTCGAATTCAATTATAGATAAATATTTGTCTGAGCCATTACGTAATTGCATTACTTTTGTCATTTATAACGAAAATGTTGTTTTATACATTAACGTATATAATTATTGTTGGTTGAAAATGAATTACCTTTTTCACGCTAGACGATAATTGTCGATTGGTTGGCAAACAAATTGGCCTGACGTTTCGAGGACGGAAATCGATATCTTGCTTCACTCGAATAAGGCCGACGTCGTTTTGCAGTTTTGGCGACATGAAATCTGGATGATAGTGATAACTCTCAATTTCAAAGTCTTGGTATCTCTCGGAGCAGATAACTTCCGAACTGTCGCTTTCTTGCTCGCAATCGACGTCAGTGCTAATGTCATGATCGCCAACTCTTACCCCGCGCAACACCAATGCTGCAATTTCATTCAACGTTCCACATTTATTTCTCGACATTTTTTCAACATATAATACTGATCTTGTAGCATCGCACACTCGCGTAAAAGTCTGATTACGTTAATCGCAAACCGGTTCTCCGGCAAATTCAGAAATCCATTCAATATTTCAATAGTGACATTTAATTGTCACAAGGTGAAAAGAAGATAAGAATTCTGTAATCCGATAATCGTTTTGCAAGAACCGGATTAAGATTTTTGTACATGACAGACAATCACAAAAAGGCAATACTATTTTATGGAGTACATCGAGAAAAATGTGATAGAAAAAATTATTTAGTTTTTTAAAAGGAAAAATTTCTGTTTCATTTATAAATATAATATTTAAAACTGGTTTCTTTGCCATTAAAAATACGTATTAAGTAAATATATGCCATATATGTATTAAGAAAAAACATATATGTCCATATATGTTCGATTTTTAGAATGTTAATATTTAACTGAAAGGAGGATATACATATGACAGACAGTTAAAAACAGTAATATTTTCTGTCTTATTTTTCTCAGTGTAGTACTTTTTTGGAGTTTACTAACGTTACTTAAAATATTGAAGAACGTTAAGGATTGATTGAATATTAGTAGTTGTTTTGTATACTAACGTTCAGGCAATGAAGTAATGCAATGAGCCGCCGTCAAAATGTACCTTTTGTTTATAATTGTACCACCGCATCTGAATTCAATGGAATTGTAATTGTCATAAGCAATCAATGCCATCCAAGGATATTCGAAAAGGCCAGCTTTCACACCGCCTATTATTTTCTTTTCATTGATAACTCCGCACTGTTCTGCGTTAATTAAATTCATATTTCTGTGGCGAGACACGTCGGGTGGAGTTGGAAAATGTGTGCTATCGCGTGTGCCACTTGTTGTTGTTGTTGGTCTTTGAGTTGTCGTTGTCATAACCTGCAATTAATATCTATTATTGACGTTGTAATAAATTTAGTAAAATTAGTATCAAAAATATTCTCATTTTAGAGATTATGAACAATCAATTTTGAGTCTTATTGTTACATTTTTATAATTTTTCACATACATTTTAAATATTTTTCAAATTTTATAAAATAATAATAATAATGATGAGAATAATAATACACTGTTAAATTGATATTGCAATTTAATAAGACATTACCTCACAACAAACTTTTGGCGTTTCACCTTCATAACCGCAGTGTGAATCTCGTAAAAAAGTAATCGAGGCAGGGGATAAGGGTTTTGGGCCATGAAGAATTATCATTGCAGACTCACACATCCTCAAATTAATACATTCTCCATTTCTTCCTCGCGGAGTTTGACATGCTCCTATATAAAATATAAATTTATTACTAATTTTATAGTAATTATTCCTTAATAAGCAATTGACACTTTCAAAAAATTTTAACTTTTTATATATTACTTAATTCTTAATTCCACCTGTTTAAAGTAATCACAGTTTTTCAGGTTTATATCCGAAAATCCGTAAATAACATTATATTGCTTTTAACTTAATTTGTTTACATCGTAATTTAGTAATGTCACCTTTTTGTATTCGTTAATAACCATTTTAATAGCATCAATCATTAAATCCAAATTATCTCAATATAAAACAAAACATTTTTGTTACTCATTGGAAGGTAAAATATGTATATATATGTATAATTTTAATATAAATTAATATAACTAAACAAGTGTCGATATTTCCCAAATTTTAAATCCAACATTTTTTTTTCACTTATCAAAATGCATAGTCAAAGTATTTTCCAACATTTGAATATTGGTAATTTCAACTGTTGGTATATAATAAACAAATAAAAAATAATATTGAATTCTGAAAATAAACTTGTAATAATGGCACACAATAAAAAGATTGTACGAATGTTACGTAAATGTCACTTGGCTTTATCCATCAAATATTATGTAATAAATATTAATTTCAGTTTATCCGACTATATTTAAACAAACATCTCAGTTACGAGAAACAATTCAAAGTCTATCGTTCGATTGGTATGAAAATTCATGCGCGAAAACCTCGTGGTATTTACAGCTGAATGTTGAATTAAGTACTTTCTTTCTTCTTCTTTCTTTTGTTGGTCCGTATGAGACTACCGCATACAATTTGACCATGCGCAATTATTGAATTAAGTACAAATGTCCAGATTTTCTAAACTGAAGCCGAAATTTCCATGCGAAAATGCTAATTGGTTCGCGTCAGTAGGGTTGTTGCAAAACAAATAACAAATGAGATGCGCGAGTGACATTGACACGCGAGTCTCATGGTCACGGTGGGAAAGTAAAATCGACCAGTCGTGTCCAAGTTCGAGTCAAAAAAAACTGTCAAAACAAAGAAATTCGTTGAGAATGATAATAATTAAACGAACGCGAAAGGTTAATTTGATCGCGCGAAATGTAATGTGGAAAATGCGTAGTTGACTTTCCTTGGTTAGTAACGGGGCGATTCCCCCCCCCCCCAAATCAGCTTAAAATAACCGTTAATATTATGATTGATCTAGGATGATGAATGATCGAAGATTGATGGTCGTTTGGTAAATAAATAGAATGGAATAAGAGTGGAACGACATAATAATTGACGATTTTCACTTGCCTGCCGATAGGTACGGAAGAGTTGCCAAAAAGAGGAAGCCAAGAGCGAGCATTATTGTACGTTTTCGGTGAGAAACTGACTAATCGTGCGGCGCAAAGCATGCCCAAACACCTCCGAATTTGCACGAGCCGCCGACTATTTCATTTGTCCTGCCGATAAATATGCGCAGCGACAATTTCATTCACCATTCGAGCGCTGAAATGATACTGTGCCCATGATTCAACGTATTTTCGTCGTGCGACGTCAGCTGCCATAAGCGTCATAAGCATCACGAGAACGCGGATAACCTGTTCTGGCCTCCAACATTTCTTCTAAAGCTGCAACGAGCTGCTATCTGATCAATGATATCTCATCAATGCGCCACTTATTCGAAACGTCAACTTTTCTTTATATTCCACCTTGAATTTGCATAATTGGGAAAATGGCTGGCATTGTCATTCTTTCTTATTTCTTTCTCTTTCAAAGCAAAACACTTTCAAGTGTTTGCCAAACTCTGCCTGAGACTTCGCTTTTAATCACCATAATTATTCGCTTGCAAATGAGGAAAAAATATAAATTCCAAGTCGAGGCTGGATCAGCAAGTAGTTATTTTAATAATTACCATTGAATTGAAGTTTCAGTGTTCGGTTCTTAGCACAGTACCATTGCACTCAACTAATTTGTATTTGTATTTGTATTAGTAAAATGCTTACTGAAATCCTGATTTAAAATTTGCTTACTCTCAATTTTATTCTCCTTGACTGTAAACAAAAAGTTCTTGCTGTTTGTATATATATTTTTTTCGTCGTTTCTTCGCATTTAATGCTTTGGGATCATAAAAAAGTCCTCAACAAATTTTATCGCTATGTTAGACAAGGATAGATTATAATAAGTGTATACGTTATCACGTGCATTATGTGCGTGTGTGCACATGATATTCTAATGAGCGTTATCGAGGAAAAGTGTGTTATCAGAAAGTTCAAGATCGTTTTCCTTTAGATAAAATCGTAGATTCTGATATTTTTTAATTAAAAATACAAATTTTCGATATTTACCAGCGATTGGAAGATAATATTAGCAATCTTTTCCTGTATTGTTTTCTTATTAATTCGAATCACAGTAGATTTAACAAAAAAAGAAAAACAAAACAACTTGAATTCTAAATGTTGATGAAGTATTTTTCATTAATTATGAGCAAGTAATATTTTTTCTGAAATAAATTATTTCCTTATAACTCGTTCCTTAATTAGTCAAAACTTTCAACTAGTTATATTAAATGTAATTTCGTTGTTTATATTGGTTAAAGTATATATATATATATATATATATATATATATAATCGCGCAGCTGGGAAGTTTCCGTGGTAAAATTTCCAAAAAATATCCAAACTTTATTTTTAACAACTTTTTATATTAATACTAACTAATACCTCTTTCATATAGGATTTGATTCAGATAAAATATAAATAATTGGTTCTTTTTTTGCATTATTCTTTTATAATTATCTTAAAACATAACATGTATACTTTTGTAATAAAATATATTTTATACAAATAAACTTCATGTACAAATGATTAAATTTTTCAATAATTACAAATTAGGAGAAGTTTGAGCTAATAAAAAGAATTAATTAAGATATTAAAACTATAGAAAGAAGAGAAGCGTTCGCATTTAATCGAACTATCAGGGGAAAAATCTTAAATTATAAAAATGTGAAAACAGTACGAAACGAATTCTTGAACTTAACTTCCTTATTTTATAATTTCGCACAGTATAAATTTTTATAAAGTCATTGTAAATATTATAAAATGTTTCAAGACCATTATTTGCATAGGTACCTAATTCAAACAAAATTTTATAATGCTCAAAGTTTATTGTATAATGTGACAAATTAGGCAACATACAACCGTTACAGCAATATTTCATATCTTTGAAATATTGTATACTTTTGATACTCTATAAGGATAAATCTAATGAAATATATAATGTGATATTAACACATTATTAAATAACATTCTAAGCATTAAATACAAATTCTGAGTGTGGCGCTTTATTTGGTTTTTCCCGAATACAAGTGGGATACAGCGAGATTAAAGACTAGGTCGAAAAAGTTCAACATATAAAAGTAATTTAATGGTCATTATTTTATTTATTATATTTAGGCCTTGGTATTTATTGAACGAGAATAATTAACCAACTGCGGATACCAAGCAAATAAATTTCACAAATTCGTTTGATTGCTTATTAATGCGAATTAATGATTATTCGACAAGCGATGGAAAGTATGAGACTACGGTCTCAAAACGCTGACAATCCATTCGGTGTAATCGGCGACTCTGGTGTAAACTCCGGGCCAGCCGAGGGTGCCGCAAAGGGTGGGACCAAACGAAACGACCCCTATCGAGGTCCACCTTCCGATACCGTTTTCGTCGATCCGGATGGTCATCAACGGACCACCGGAATCGCCTCTGCAAGAGTCCTTGCCCTTGTCCCCGCCGGCGCACACCTGTTTCTCGCCAATTCGCCGGTCGACCGTCCTATACACCTGGTTGCATTGTGGCAGCTCCACCAACGGCAGGCTGAGCTTCAGCTTAATGTTCGATTCGGACCTGTTCTCGGTCTTGCCCCAACCGGCTACGACGAAATTCCTCGGCACGTCGCGCGTTTCCGGCAAACAAATCGGTTGGACGTATTTGCTGAAACTGACGTCCCTATCCAAGCGGATCAGGCCAATGTCGTTGTTTTGATTCTTGTTAACCGGGTAGTACTGAGGGTGGGGAATTATTTCGGCGACTCCCGCGTAAATGACCGGGTCCGCGCAGCTCACGCTGTCCTCGTCGTCCTGAACGCAGTCCTGGTCCGAGGTAGTATCGTACTCGCCCAGCCGCACCCCGACGATATTCAACAATTGATTGGTCCTGGACTTGAGACAGTGACCAGCCGTTAATACGTAGCGCTTATTTATAAGAACCCCGCCGCAGCCGAGTCTCGTTTCTCTTCCTACACAATCAAATTTCTCCATTAGATGCAATGACCCTAGTAAAAATGAAACATGTATGGTCCATATATAATCCATATGTGTTTTAACAATTTCATATAAGGATATAACAATTTTGAAAAGGATATAAAAAGATGTTTTTCCTCAATCGATATATGGCAATAATTGATTTCCATATAAGGAACTTATTAAATGCATAAATGGCTAGAATATTATATCAATAATTGCCATATGTCGATCATATATAGCCATATATGGATTAAGGAAAAACATATAAGTTTTATATTGCTTATAATGTATATATATATATATATAAGGTATATGAAATTGTTAAAACATATATATATATATATAGACACAATTTGATAAGGAAACAATTGTTGAATGTCAAGTGTGGGTAAATAAAGGGGGACGATACTTAACCGACTCTGTATTCTATCAAGACCATCCAGGGGAATTCGTCCAAATCGGCCTTCTCACCGCCAACGATCCTCTGAGTGAGATCGCGGCCGCAATCTGATTCCAGCAGAGAATTACTCCGGAGACCCTGCTCTTGCGGCGGGCAACACACTACGGGATCTTTATTTGCGAAGCGACACACGGAATCCCGCAAGAGTTGCACGTTTTCCTCACGATGCGGCTTTTGCTTCAGTAACTTTAATAAAGGCGGGCACTCGCGGATGTTAATGCACCTGCCAATTTGACGACTGGGTGTCCTGCATTCATCTTCTTGCTCTATTTAACACAAAGTTATTTAGTTACAAACGTCCAATCCTTAAATGTTACATTATGTTTTTTCCCCTTTTTTTGGATCAATTATATTGTCTTTTTGATGTAATTTATCAGCACCATTTGTTTTCGCGCTAATCATAAATGTGTCATTAAATAGTGGCCAAAGTAACAATTTCTTTATTCGCTGTTATTAGATCTTTTTACTAATATAAGTCAACGCGAGATAATAATTTTATCGTTCATTTTTGATTACTTTAATATTTAATGTAAAGTTGTATTTGAAAGGAACAATTACTTTGGCAACGTATTTGAAATTAATTCATGATTTTAACTGATGTATACTGTGTGAATGTTAGATTTCTAAATGAAACGAAATTATAAACATAATCTTACGTGCATCACAGAAAATAATTAATGCTAAAGTAATGCAAAGTATTCCAGTTTGGTACTTCATGTTTTGAACAATATAATCTCACTTAATGGTTATCCTATTCCTCAACGAGATAAAGTAACGAATATGTTGCAGTGCAAAAGTATTAACCAACCGATTAATTTAAATATCAGACAGCGACTAACTACCGAGCAGAAGATCACATTAACCGAAGTCTGGGATAGCTAAACTCTCCCACCACAAAACTGGAAACTTGTTAATATTATGGATACTTGATTGGGAAGTTTCATTGCAGTGCACAATACGCAGTATCATGCTTCCAATCACTCGAAATATCGACATTTATATAAAATAATTTTATTTCTTTCTGTTCTTGTTGTTGCAATTTTTATTGCACATTGATAGTAATGATGTAATGAAATTTACTCACCGACGTGCTTAAATTCTTTAGAAAATTTTATCAACCAACATATTCAGTTGTAATGCATTGACAATTGATTCCTTTTTTATTAATATAATAATTTAGACCGTATTCTCAATGTATCAGGGGATATCCTTCCTTAAAAGTTGAATATTTTATTTACTTTCTGGTTAAATTTCGATGACTTTTAAATTGTTTACAAGTTTAGAATATTTCTTTTATCATGAAGAAAATTGACATTAACAACATTTGAGGCAATTGAGGCAGTATTAAAAAAGTTCTGTCCGTACAGGAACGTAGAAATGTAATTTGTAAACATAAACACGCACGTTGTAATAAACATCGAGCAAAACAAACTGATGCAAGTACTAACCAAAAAATAACAACATTATGACACTGATGACAGAAACAATTTTCTTCGTGCACAAGTTAATAAATGTTTTTCCTTCTATACCTGCATTGTATAAAGATTTGTTTAGATTTGAATTCTTTGAATTTTTATATACATTTGTCTGGGTCGCATTGCTTTATTGGCCTCCTTTAAGTCTATCGCATCTGCGAATGATAAAAACGTTATTTGGTCTTTGAACTAGTGAGCACTTTTTTTATTATCTCATGGAATTTCCATTTATATCGATTTACGAATTACACACAGTAATCATCTTTGGTATTCAAATAACCGCATTGAATCATATATTGTATTCTTAAACAAACACACGATACCTTCGCGGAAAATATGGGTGCACTGAAAACAATCATTTTTCATACTGGCTACATTATCTATTGCGTTAACTTAAAATTACTCCCTACAACCCTATTGTGAAAGTCAATGAGAAAATTCAGGTGAAAAACTTCAGAATAAAAATGTATTAATAATTAAATAAGTTTATATGAAGCATTATGTTTTGATTGTGATCAAAAATCTTCTGGATGTAAGTAATTATTCTATTAATTTTTCGATTTGTATTTGAATATTTATTATTTAGTCAAGTTTTGTCCAATTATTATTACTTGAGTAAGTAAAATTAAAATTTCATTATGAAAGTATTATAATAATTAGCAATTTTTTTTTAATTAGAAAACATCGTACCAGATACATACATACTTTTTTACCTATAATTAATTACAATATATGTACAATTATCAGGTATTTACAGTTTTAAACTTTTAAATTTGAATCAATTAAAATTAAAACTGATAATAGATTGGTGGCAACAATTTAGCATTTAGTTATTATACAATGTAAATAGAAGGAAGACAGGCATTGTATAATTGAGAAGAACGAGTATTATGTATAAATAAATATTAATTTTTTTTATTTGTATAACATTAATATTACATAACGTTTTTTTTACAAATATAATTAAAATTAGAATTTCACATTTTGAATTCTCGCGCGTTTGAATTCTTGGGCTTCGATAGTCTATGGCGGTCGAATATTTTCGTATATATGCCACATTGGCGCTGCTGTTGCAAAACTTTGCATCGAGTGTTTCTAGGTTTTAATAAGAACCTATATTCAGTTTGTTGTTTTTAATGCAACGAATCAAACAATTTGAATGTTTAAACTTCAATGTGAAATTATTGTGTGAATTATATAATTATTGAAGTGTCAGCAGGTGATTATCTTATTTATTGTATTAAAATTTCCTTGGATTTGTTCATAATTTATAGTTGTAACTCCACAGACTACATTTCTTGTCAAGTAATTGTTGAGAATTGTTAAAGAATAATACAGTTGAGATTGTTTTATTAATGGTTTTACTTTTGGAACATTAGAAACTATTATAATAATCAAAATTTAAAAGAATATGTAATTTTATCATTTCCCTTAATGTTTATAAAAAATAAATACTAGTTTTTAATTAAAAAAACTTATATTCTACTGTTTTTTAATGTTAACAATTATTAAGGAACTTCAAATTCATTGCAACACAAATTTATGCTTTAGTAAATTAATATATTTGTTTTAAAATTAAGATATATCTGTTTTTAGATAAGTTATATGTTTAAATAAAACAGATTTACAACTTGTATTGATTCAGAAAGTAAACAAGTTGCTCTTAATTGCAATTTTAATTCATTTTTTCATAACTTGACAGTACTATAATTAATTTAACTAAGCTAACTCTACAACATTATCATTTTGTGATAAAAGTAAACATAAACAATGTCTATATTGTCCCAGCATTATGAAATGTAACAAATTTATGTTAAAAAATTTTAAATAGATGTCAAAGTGTTATCATGTTGTATTATTATCATGAGAAAATTGATATTTCTTTATTATGTTATAATAAACACCAAATATACCTTTCGTATATACATCAAACACACTTTATAATAAACAACAAATTGCGGCAGTTTATAATCAAACAATAACAACATTATGATAATATTTTCAACACAAATTTATAAATTAATATTTAACAATTTTAACATAAATTTCAACAGATATTTAACATATACAACTTAACAAAGCAATTAATGTTTTAATGACAGAAACATTTTTCTCCATGTACGTAATATGATTGTAGAATGAAAACTCTATAATTTTATTAATACTTAAATTTTTAATCAACTACTGCCTATAACAATTCAATAAAACTACAACATATTTATCTATTTGAACTGATGTATAATAATTATTTTTAGCATACAATAACTTCAATAAAAAAGTCAATTAAACGGAATAAAATAAATATTAAAAACAATGGCAGAAATTGAAGTACCTTTTAAAGATCCCACTGCGGTACTCGAGATGTCCACCTTGCGGAGGAGAAGTTTTAATCCAAATCAAAGTGCTGTGCCAGTCATCGAAGAGAATGATGATGTAGCTGAACTGTCCTCCCGTAGAAAGTCTGTGATGATGGACAAGCGTAAATCAATGGGATTAAATAAAGTAGCTCAGATGCCAGAATCACAAATGGAAGAGAAAATGAAATTTTGTATTCAGTTAAATGCTGAAAACAAAATTAACATTCAAAATGCTTTTAAGTTTGAAATCATTGACATTCTCACATGCATGGTACAGCGCAATTCCGCTAATTCTAATTTACAAGTAGCAAGCAGTTCACTGGATGTGAGCTCTAAAATATATAGTTTACGCGTTGACAACATTCACACAGATGTATTGAAAATGTTGGGAGCAATGGACAAACAAAATAAGGATCAGAATGAAGAAGACGAAGGCATTGACAATGCAGCAGATGAAAACAGCCAAACAAATAGAGAACACCAAAAGAAGAAACGTAAACGCAAGAGAACCTCTGTTCTTTCAAAAATAGAATCTTTGAATGGTAATGTTGATTTGACAACACCTGAATCGTTAATGATGCAAGATGGAGATCCACAAACTTCAGACATGCTGTACCAAACTGTACTACCGCTTGCTACTCAGAAACCCTATTACATGAATTCATTATCTGCGATAGATATATCTGATGCTTCATTGGATATTCTAAAAGATGTCAAATTTCCAGATCTAAGACCAAAATTACAAAATATTAAGAATCTGGAACTTTGTTCTGGTTTTGGGGATTTCAGTTTCAATAAGTGGTCGATAGGTGAAGATGAAAAAGAAAACGAAGAAGAGGTTCCAATCAGTCAACTAGAGAAATCAGTTTTCCATTATGACCTAGATGCCAGTTTACCTCCAGATGACGCACAATTTAATAATAGTTACACAGATAAGGAGAATGTGGCAGATTCTGCAATGTACTTCTCAAAGGGTATTGCATCTGGGATCAAAATTAGAACACTGGAATATTCTTTTGTGCCAACACATGAGATTATACATTGGGCAGGACCTTCTTATTGGAAGATTAAAATAAATAATAAAAATATGAAACAGAACAAAATAGAGGGGACTTGTGGCAATATGAAACAACAGAATAAAAAGAAAGTGCTAAATTTAGATTTTAACGAAGAAACTATACAAGATGCAACAAAACTTCTTAAAATGAGTAGAAGTACACAATTCACAGTGAAAACAATGAAAAGCTGGTCCGAAGAAAAAATAATGATTTCTGACGACGTCACAAGTAATTACGATTCCACACAATTGTTTAAATACCATTTGAGACCCGAGAGTAACATTAAAATTATGCAAGAAGATGAGTTAAATACAACACATCTCAATGATAATGATGATGAAATTATATATGATTACAATAATGCATTAGATACTTCTGAATATTGTCCAAATGTAAATCCAGATGAGGAAGCAGTGCATGATGATTTTCCTGATGAAGATGAAGGATTGGGTAAATTGATCGGAAATAATCTTGTTGAAATGCCGGATTTAGTAGGGGATACTTTTATACCATACTCCAAAAGAGCTAAAAAGATAGATGTAAGACAATTGAAGAAATCTATTTGGAGAACAATAACAAAGGATGATGAGAATGAGTGTAATACGGATAAATCACAACTCGATCAAAAGCTCAACGCAAAGAGTTCATTTACTGAAATCTACAACAATTTACCTTCCTTGCTTACTAAAAATAATTTGGAAGCATTAAGTGTTCCGGTTTGTTTTGTCTCACTGTTACATTTAGCAAATGAGAAATCACTTTTTATAGAACCGAACTGTAATCTGTCAGATTTAAATATTAAAGTAGATTAAACTTATGTGGTAAGATTACATATATGCTTTTGTGATTTATTATAAAATTTATATCAAATTGTAAAACTATGACATTAATTATTCTCACAGTTTATTTAATATGACACCGGGTTACAACGAGAAATGTAAAAAATAATAAAAAAAAGGATATTCTATAAAATGGTAGAAGAAAAAGAAAATTATTAATTTTTTACTTACCTTCATTTTCTGTGTTTTAGGGAGAAGAAAAATATACTCTAATTTTTAACGTTTAATTAAATCTAATTAGACGTAATTGTATTGAATGAATAAAAATTCATAACATATTAAGATGATAGATTCATTTTTAAATATTATTATTTATATTATTATCTTCATTAAAATAAAATTTCAAGTTTGCTTTATATGAAAATTTAAAAAAATACATAAATATATAATCTATTAAAGAACAGATTAATACACTAATCATCTAGTTATATATAGCAAAAAATTATATAAAACAATTAATTTACAATATAAAAAATATACTTTACACTCCAAATAAGATCACATGAAATCGGTCAAAACATCAGTCATTTTTTGATAAAGATTGTTACATAATATCACATTACTTTTATCGCGAAAATTTTATAATTTATTTTTACTTGTTAACTGTACAGAAAAAGAGAGAATAATTCTTATTGCCTTCTTTCAATTCTTATGGCATGAATACTGGCTTAGGTGTAAACAATAAAATTAATACAAAAAGTAGTTAAAAATCAGTTATTATTACACTTATTGTTATTTTGCTACAGTTTAAAATGCCGTCTTTAAATAGATAACTGATTACAATGATTATAACATAAGAATTTTTACAAACAAGAATTAAATTAAATTACAATTGAATATTTTAAACAAATTTTGGAAGTATTTTTTAGTATATTTATGAGCATGTAATAAAAATTTGTACATGTGTATTTTTCGTCAATTTATATTGTTAAAAAAACAGAGAGAATACCACACAAACTAAGATGTGTTTGTACAAATGATCAATGGATAATAAATATATGAAAATATACTAAAAAATATCTCATTTATTTAAATGCGAATTCATCATTGTACAATTGTATTTCATAAAATAACAGTCTAGAATAATAATTAGTTTTTTGTTCATCATGTATGAACCTTTTTCGTGCCTCTATTGCGGGCGCAAAGTGACACTTTGCGTCCAAGGGCGAGCAAGCAGGTGCAAAGTGTCAGCAGGCCAACGACAGCGGGAGGATATTGATCTTATCTCCTGCCTTCTAGAAACAACCCTTCATATCAGTCGCCTTTTATAGTATTTTTTAAATTTTTTAACATATCTTTAGTTATCCTATCTGATAACCTAGATTTTGCAATCAAAAGATCATTTTTCTTACAAGATGAACAAAAAATTATGTTCATATGTCGGACATAAAAAAAACAATTGACACTCGGTTTGTTTCTGCTTTGCCTCAGCAAACCTTGTCGCAATTGTTTACTTTGCACCCTACATATGAAAATAACTATTTCCTTCGACTTTTTCTATTTCTTTTTTTTTTCTTTTTTTTATTTTGTACATTTAAGGAAGAATTGTATATAACGCATTTATTACCAATGGATTAACCTAAGTGTCGCTTTTCCATAACTTTATAGTCTTGTCATTTTCCAAAGCAGCAGAAGCAATAATATTTTCCGTTGGGTGGCAAGTTGTACATAAAACAACATCTAAAAATCACAAGATCAGCTGTAAATATTGTTTAGGAAACTAATATAAAATTCATTTCTTTATTTGAATTTAAAAGTGTACCTGTGTGACCTTGAAGTTTTTGAACAATTTCTTTAGTTTGTAAATTCCAAATGTATACCATGTTATCTTCGGATCCACTAACAATCCACTATAAAAGACAAATATTAAATTTCTTCATTTTTGAAAATGAACACAGAAAATGAGATATTTTAACACGTACACAACATTGACATTATGCTTTTTTATGTCATTAATCTGATATATTGTTATTGCGATATCACCTTAATAGGTACTATATATTTTCGTTTACCAATCTAAGTAAGCATTTCATTTAATATATAAATAATATAATAATTTAAATAAAACAAGCTTTTATGTAAAGCAAAAGGACAGAGGCAGAGCGCCTGAAGGGCGCACTTTAATTATTGTGTATTATAAAAGTAAAAGAATCGTTGAATATACTTTATTCACCCAAAGTAAACTTTCTACTTTATTAAAGCCGTTTTATATAAAAAAATGATCAAAGTCTTAATAAATTTGAAGTTTTTATAAAAACCCAGTTTAATTACCTTGCCTCCAGTTACAGAAAAATTTGCAAAAATACAGTATTTTTCATTTTTATGTCCAGTGTATGTTTTCAAGCATTTGCCTTTACTGTAATCCCACAGTTTTAATGTGTTATCTAATGTTGCTGCTAAAATATACTTTCCATTTGGTGAAAACTTAACAAATGAAACCGGAGGATTATCATCATCTATCAGAGTTTTTAAACATTGCCCAGAAGCAGTGTCCCAAATACGACTAAAAAGAAAATAATATTTATTGTATTTTTCATAATGAAATTTAGCATGTATTGAAACAATGTTAAAAAGAATTTAAGTACCATAATCCATCGTAACTGCTTGAAACAATTAAAGAGCCATCTCTATTAAAATGTACCGCACTTACAGGATCAGAATGAGCTGGTAAAGTTTTCAGACACTTGCCTGTTCTTACATCCCAGATTCGAACACTTTCATCAAACTAAAATTTAATGGTTTTAATTAACTGGTTATTTTAAATTCAAAATATAAATTATTACTACATAATTAATTGTTACAACATACTGAATTTTGTAAGAATTCAAGAAGCATAATATTAATTTAAAAATTGACATTAAAATGTGAGCTAAACATTTTTTCATAAAAAAATTTGTGATTATTACACTAGTAATGTATATAATATAGTATAACTTAAAAAAAATTTCTAATTAGTATAAATTACTTGTTGTTTTACATATTAGTCTAACTAATACTAATTATATTTAAATACTTACAGATCCAGAAACAATTAAATTGGATTGAGGATTGAAATTACAGCAGAATACATAATTACTGTGTCCTTTTAATGTTTTTAAGCATTTTCCCTATGGATTGGAATAAAGCTATATTAGTAAAGAAGTAAAAAATTTATATGCAATTGTGCAAAAAATAAAATCAAATGACTAATGAAAAATTAATTAACTTACAGAACTTAATTCCCAAATTTTTAGTGTCTTATCATCTGAGGCTGATACTAATAATCGACTATCAGTGGACCATGCAACATCAGAAATCCCTAATTTATGTCCAGAAATTGTCTTTTCAAATTTGCCATCATATGAACCCCAAATTTTAATTAATTTGTCTGCTGCTAAAATTTGTAATTTTCACAAGTGTATTAAGAATATTAGGATTTTTTTTTATTAATATTAAAATATTAATACATTCTGCAAGAAATAACAAATAATTGTCAACATTTGTTATGACTTACATGAACTTGCCAGCCATTCTCCATTTGGACTAAATTTTACTGATGAAACAGCTTTAGTATGCCCCGCAAGTGTGTATTTTAAAGAATAATTTGGTTTCTGGAATTAATATATCATAATTTGGTGTATATATTTTATTTTAGTTGATTTTAATGCTAAACTAAAAATTAAAAATAATGGAATGTAATAAACAAATTCTTTTATATTTTTTATCTTCTAAAAGTATAAAAACTCTATTTTAACTTTATTAGTAAATTTAAATTCAATACAGATTACGAGTAATGAATAGTTAATTTTATAACATTAGAAAATAAGTTGTAAATGTGATATCAAATACATAATATTTATATTCAGAATTAATAAATGTATAAGAATACGTAAATATTATTTATGAATTTATAAATATATCAGATTTCTTTACATTAAATTCAAATTTTACTCCATTGAAATTTCTCTATAAAAGGTACTTGTTCCCGTTGAACAATTAATATTTTATAAAACGTCAAACTAATTACATAAAAATTGACGCGTGAAAATCGGATAGAATGAAACATGAAATGAATGCAGGTAAAATAAACAAAAATAAAACATTAATTACATGTATCTTCTTACCACAGCAGAACTGTTTTTTGTAGTATTACTTGCAGTCGATACGATACTGTTTACAGTTGATTGATGTCCCGGAGACGGTCCCATTGGTACCATTATTCTAGGTTGTGGATTAACACTCGTAATTTTATAAACAAAGAGACGCTAATTAGGTTATGTTCTCTTTACGGCGTAAAACGTCCAGAAATTTAATAGTTGTCTGACTGAAAATTATTTATTCGTTTCTTTCATATATATCAATAATAATTTATATATGAAAAATTAATCGAATTGATGTTTTTATTGTATTTTACGACTAGTAAGCACTAAGCATTATTAGACTCTGCTTAAATTTGAAATGTTACTTCATGTAAGCTGATGTAAGCTGACCAATACACCAGGGTCCTTAGACTTAGAGCCGTATTCACAACATCGACACACGCACACCATTATTTGTAGGTTGGCAATGCTATATCACATACATATATACACACACATACATGCATACATGCAAACAAAACAGTGATGCCACGCTAAAAAATCATGGTGTACGCGTGTCGCGCGCGTGGGTCGATGTGTGAATACGGATCTTACATGGGATGCTTACGGGAGCGCCTGATTCCGCGATTGATTCCGGAATCTTGTGTTCTAAAACATAAGTTGATGTTTCCAATATTTCACGTTTAGTAACTTAAACCAACTTATCTATTATTTTAAGTCAGGAGAACGCACCACTTGGTCA
>JABFPN010000746.1:0-38986 GCA_022817305.1 Leptoteleia sp. ZL-2020
GGTAACAAAGTGTTCAAAAAACTACTCCGGTTCTCTCTCACGCAATACTTTCTCTGTCACTCGCATTAGTATAATAATGAAAACGACAGAGGAAGTATTTTGTAAGTGAGAAACCGGAGTAGTTTTTTGAACGCTTTGTTACCAACTTCAAGTGCGAGCCCCGGCCTAGAAATCTCCACACAGCCCGTAAGCATCCGTTAACTGCGTGAATGCCATACGCCAGTAGTTTTCAATAACATTAATTTTCTATTTGTAGAAAAGCGTTATTATTTTGAATAACAATGTCTTCGGGAACATCTTTAAATTCAATACAATCGTTTGACAGGTAAGAAAGACACTCATGTTCTCAAACTCTAATTTAATTAATAATAAAGTATAATACGTACAGGTGAGGTTTTTAAACATTCAACTTAGAAATGCAAATCTGCCCCTTCTTAATCAACAATCTTTTTAAGGTTTTTTAGATGTTAAAAAAGCGCGGTCCCTAAATTCGCTTAAAATTGATTTAAAAATTCAGATTTTTTAATTGAATACAATTTTCCCATGTCTAAAAAATATGCTGAATCAATTGCAAGCATCAAATCAGCATTTGCAGAATAATAATTACAAAAACACTAACTCCGTGGCAGCAGACTTACTGCATCACCTTAAATCAGACAATTTTTTCACTTTTCTCCAAAATTTGCATCAAATTCCACAATCTTAAAGCTTTATTTTAATCGTAATGTGTACTTTTGATAAATTACACTTTATTGTACATTATAACTGATTATGCATGTAGTGTACTCTGGCTTCTACTAAAATCGGTGGCGTGATCCTAAATACCTAGTGATCCGGTTTAAAGTCTAGAATATACTGATTTGATTAATTCACTGTGTTGTTTAACAATTATTATTGTTTGAAATTTAAAAAAAGTAGTGAACATGACCTAAATGTTCACAGAACATTCTACAATTCGATCATAAAAGCAAATATAAAATAAAATATATTGATAAGGCTAATTGGCCTTTTTTTGAACATTTTTGTAGTTCTCTGGCCAAAATACAAAAGAAAAAAAATTACATATATTATACTTTCAGTTATATATTTATGTACGCTTCATATATTATTTTCATTAAATAATTATAATTTGTTTTATAAATAATTAATTATTCCGTTTCACAAATCAATTAAATATAATCTAAAGAAAAAAAAAATTACCAAGTACTATTTCATTTTTAGTCAATCTTCAGCCTTAGAGGAATTAATACAAGGCAGACAAATTATAAATTCTGGTAATATATATATATTTGAACTTTGTTAAACAAATAGTAGTGTAAAATGTATAGAAGTTTAACCAAATATATACAATTGTGGAAAATAATAATTTTGTAAAATGTTAACAATAATTCTCATATTTAATATATTAATTAATTTAGATGAAGAATCAAACAGAACATCAAGTTCATCCGTGGATCAAATAAGACAACATTTTGAAAGGGAACCTAATTTATATCAACTCATTTTTGACCTGAAGTACTCAATTGAAGTATGTGCAATAGTTAATTAAATTTTCATTAAAAAAAAGGAAAAAATTTATGACATAGATATTACATTAAATATAATAATAATAAGGCTATGTTTTTTTCTCTGTTGTTAGCTGACTAATTGAATTATTTATTACAGCATATTATCAATGAATGTATTAATAAGTTTGAATCTGATTTAGAAGAAGGAGTCTTAATCCTAATTCAGTTTATTGTCTCTTGTTGTGGGTGTGAAGGTGAAAAAATAACATTAGATACGTTAAATAGATATCAAGGTCCAGAATTAATTTGTAATTTGGTTAAGTGGATGGAGAACAATTATGAGAAGAATGTAATTTCCATATTTAAATTATTATTTGTATTTTTATTGCGTTACATATATATATATATATATATATATATATATATATATATGTAAATGTATATTTAAATATTGATGTACATGTCATGTTTTTTAGCCATCCAAAGATAATCATCCTATCATTGAAGGTGGTAAGAAGGCTAACAAGTTTTTAAGTATTGTAAACGATTTCTGGATTAAATTTGTAAAAAAATGTCCAGATTCTATTCTTTGTGCAGAGTTAATGGATGAAATTATCGTACCGCTTTTAATTACCATCTCCAGTAGCATATATGATGATGAATACAATAAGACTTTTATTTTGGTTTCCACATCAATAGGTATGTAAAGTCACAAAAGTCAAAAGTGTTTTATATACTTATTATCTTGTGTATTTTATTTCATTACAAAATCAACAAATTCTTCTTTATTTACAAAACAAGTTGAAAAAATAAAATATACATATATAAAATTACCTGGTAAATTTATTTTTTATAAAATCTATTAATTAAAGTACTACTATTTTAATAATAGAAAAATTTAATTAAAACTGAATAAGGATATTTTTTCAGCTTTGAAAATAGCAACCGGTATTTTATGTAAAATGTCATCAAATGGCAACTTGAGGAGGATATTTAACATCATATTTACAAAAATTTATAGACATAAAATTCAAATTAATGACAATAAACTTGTTGTTATGTGTGCTATGGAATATGCAGAATGGTTTGTTCAGTATCCAGCTGTATTAGAGCAGGATTTTGCGGAAATAGAAGAAGGTAAATTTAAAATAAATTTAATTAATTGCAATGAGTTGTGTGTGTGTGTGTGTGTGTGTGTGTGTGTGTTTAGCCAGAGTTCCACAAATATACAGGTTACATCTTGGCACATAATAAATGATGTTTTAATTCCTCGTAATTTTATAACATATACTTTACTCGTATAATCATATTAAAGTACCAATAAATTTATCTTAATAATATTAATTTCAGAGAATTGGATATTTTTCGATACTTCCTGTTTAGTTAAACATGTAGCACTGAATGGTTTATTGAAAATGTTTGAGAAATATATAAATGATGCAAGTTCTGTCGAGAAGGTTATTTATAATGCAGTGAAAATTGCACACATTTTATTGAGTGATAATATACCTAATATTGTAATAGATGCAATTAATATTTTTATAGCTGTGCATAAAATTGATCCCAACGCTACTTCGCATCATTCTCAGAGTTGCATCTTTTATTTAGTATACCATGAGCATCCTCAGGTGTCAAAAGCAGCTGCAAATTATCTTAATCAAATATTAATGGAAGATTCAGAAATTCACAATTCAAGCGATTACTTGAAGAATTTAGTGGTCTTCTACAATGAAACTTACAATGGGAGAAGCATCGTACGTTTAATTAATTCTTTGTACGGACTTAACAACGCGATCGTAGATTGGAATGCTATGGTAGAATTACTCACACGGCAATCAACCGATGATAATGAAGATGAAATCATTTTGGTGAAAATCATTGTTGCCTGCATTAAAGAAGCCATTGTTTCTGGTATGATCAAAGAGATCAAGAATACAATATCAGTACATATAATTATTAACGAATCTAATTTTCATCTTATTTGCAGATCATTTGAATAAGGAAAAATTAGATAAAGATGGAGGTTTTCGTAAACAGATTACAAAATATTTTGGGGAATTGATTATACCTCTTATACAGAAATATAAAACAAGAAATCATGCATTAGATGAAAGAAATCAAATACTCTCTAAAGTACTTGAAATACCAAGATGCTTCGATGCAAACATTCTTATAAAACAAGAGCCTCTTTTTCTTGCACTTATTAATGAATTGTGTATTATTCTGGAAAATGAAACTGACGATGTATTGTTGCAAACAGCATCAAAAACTTTGTGTGCTTTGAAGAATTTCGACAAAAATATGTACAATCTATTATTTATATATATTATATAAAATTTAAATGTTTAATTATTATTTTGCTATATTTATAACATTTTTTGCAAATTTATTTCAAAGTTCGATTAATTCGGTTGAATTACATAAATATTTATTTGATTACAGCTGCAATAATAGTATTTTGGCATTGTCCGAGAAATTGATTAATAATTTTATTGCTATTTATGGAAATTATAAAGGTCACATGGTAAATAACCAGTTATTGTCTCAAGAACAATTCGAAAAATTTTCAATTGCAACAAAACAATTGTTTGCTCTTTATTTGTCTCATGACCTAAATCAGCATCAACTTTGGGATACTTTGATAAAGGCTTTGATTATGTTGCTTAAATACTTCCAAAAGTAAGTTGAATATTTTTCAAGTAACTTTAGAGAACATATAAAAAGTTTGTTTCAATAATAGAATACTTTTATATAGGACAAACATTTATTCAGTCTACATCGTTATTTATTTAGTAAGAATTGCATCAATATCTCTCATTTGGAATAAATTAACTTACAATGCAAATGTAGATACTACAGAATCATTATCGAGTGGATTAGAAGATAAACTAAGAAATGATAAAGCTATGTTTGACAAAGTTGTAACAACAATTTTGGAAGACAAATACGAGGTTATTTAAAAAAAGATTTTGTATAAATACCATTTTGAATTATTTTGAAATGTAAGAATAATCTATTCTAAACTTTATTGAAATTATGTACAGGAATTTGGATACATATTAAAAAGAGAAGTATTTAAAGCTTCGTGTGACGTTGCATGGAGATTAAATAAGTTTACTGCGGATGAAAAGTTTGCTCTCGCATTGTCTCAATTCGTGGATGATTACATCTTTTCTGACAAATTTGAGAAAGGTTATCAATCAACAATTGTGTAAGTTAGTATTTATTCAGCTGCTTATATACTGATTCCACTAACATCAAAATTTTTTCTACAGATCCAAACGATCCATTGATAAAGACACAAAAGGATAGTATTGATCTAAATATATTGCTTTTGTCAACTTACTGCAAGTTAATTATCTACAATAGACAACTTTACAAGACAAAAACCATCATAAAACACTATGTGAAAACATTAGATATATATGATAATACAATCAAAGAAACAGTGAAACAACTTGCAAACAACAATAGGGAATTGACTATAAATGAATTATTTTTCGTTTTAGTTTATGATTATATGGAAGCCACTGATGTTAATACCGCCAATGACAATTTACAAGTAATAACGCGTATTAAAAAAATGTTTCCAATTACTTTTTGCTATAAAAAATTAACTTATGTTATAACAATAAAATTCATCAATAAAAAACATTTTTCCTCATACCTGCACACGAAATAGCTTTTCGCGGGCCTGTTAAGCGAGCGCGAAGTAGAGTTTATTTACCCTAGGGTTCGAAAAATATCTTTCCTCGCTTCGCGTGTTTCTTTCGCTTTGCGAAAATTCATTCGGGAACATAAAACAAAGTTTTTAGCATTGGCCCTTGAAAGGCCATTTCGAGTTTCGGTATGAGGAAAAATAACATAAGTATCAAGCGAGCGAAGCCCTTTAATACTCGCCAAATCTGGTACTGTAACCTTGGCTCCAGTCCCAGCTTGGCTCGAATAAAGCATGCTTCGCTCCCTAGATATTTAATATACTATTAATATTCTCCACTATATGTAATTTTTGCATATTTATTTTATATTCTTTGTCTTTTGTTTATATTTTATTTTGTATTATTCAAGATGATTTATTTAACTTGACAAAGCAGAATATCTCGAAAAAAACGCATCGTACGAAAAAATTTGCCGAGTTAAAAATTGATCCCTCGAAAGTGGGACACTTGCTGAATCTAAAATTAGCCCTCTCCTGCCGCACCCCCAGGGGAGCAGGAGGCAACTTTGAAGTCTCAAATGAGAACCCCTAATTTTTATGACAAATTTGGAATCTACGTGAAAACATGTGTATTCATTACCCAGTAAATGAGAAATTATTAAAAATTATTCAAATGTACAAACGTATATTAAAACTTTTTAATCAATGTCATATTTCTAAAATTTTATTATTTTGAGAATTTTTATTATTTTTTAATAATAATTTGAGAATTGAACATTTTCCATCCAATTTTCAATTTTTCATGGTAGTTTCGGATTCTAAGTGAAAAACTGCATTGAGAATCATAAAAAATGCCCACCCTGGGAGTTGGAATTAGGCAGCAGTTCAAAATGTTTGAACAGATTTCAAATTTGTTGGCAACCCTGGTTCATAGAACATAAAAATTCGAGCTTGAAACATTATGGAAAATGTAACCGGAATTTCGGATACGGTATATAAAGGGTGCTTCCGATAATATTGTTCTTGAAACATCATAATTGTCCCTAGCACAAGAATAGCAGGGTTTCACAGTGTTTCAGGCTTTGTAATAACTTTTTGAAGTTGGAACTATATATTCTTTTTTCCAGCACAAACAAGAAGCACTGTGAAACTCTAATATTTTTGTGCCAGGGATAATTATGATGTTTCAAGAACAATATTATATGAAACTTCATATACCATGTGCGAAATTACAGTTACATTTTTCATAGTGTTTCAAGCTCGAATTCTTGAAGTCGAAACTTTATGTTCTTTCAATTAGGGAATTTAAGTGAAATTTTTCTTGAAAGGGGAATTTTCTGAAAACCTGTATTCATAATAGGGTAATGAATACAGGTTTCCATGTAGAATTCGAATTTGTTATAAAACATAGGAGTTCTTATTTGAGATTTCAAATCGCCCCCCCCCCCTGTGCACCCAGAGGGTGAAGGAGGGAACTAGTTTTGGGTTCAGTAGTTGTCCCCCTTCCGAGTGAGCATTTTTTTGACTTAGCAAATTTTTTCGAGATATCCTGCATTGTCAAGTTAAATGAATCACCCTGTATATCACCGCTACTGACTTGGCAACAACAGTTTTATAGCAATAATTAATTTTTATGTTTTACTTATTAATTAAATTCAAAATAAATAACATTTCTTATATTTTCAGGCAACAGCAAAGAATTTCAGCAAACTAATACATCTGACTTATAATGATACTACAATTTTACAACGTTTACATGAAAGAGTTATACAAAAAGTTTCAACAAAAAAAGATTGTAGTTATTTTTTCCCAATTTTAATTGCATTTGGGTATAAAATGTCTGCTGAGTCAAAGAAAAAATTGTAGGTTTCAATTAATGTTTAAATAAATTAATAAATACACTCGACTTCCACTTAAAGTACCATTCTGGGACCGGAAATTTCACTTAAAGTCCCACGCTTATTGCGCAGAATGTTTGCGCATATCAATGTATAATTTTCAACGTTTAAATTTCGCGCGAGTAAAACTTAATTTTTATTGGTTATCTTCAATGCCGGAAACGGTACTTTAAGTGAGCAAAATTTTGTACTTTAAGTGAGATTGTACTTTAAGTGAGCGGACTTTAAGTGGAAGTCGAGTGTATTTGTGAAACAAGTGCAGAAAATTGACAATTGTGAACAAGAGACTAAATTTAATATTTTTTCATCACAAGAGTCGACAATTGTCAATTCATTACGTTTATGAACAATATATTTTTGAAAAGTACGAGTAACAGCAACAGCTTTGCATACTACACTGAGAAAAATATAATATAAATTACTGTTTTTAACTGTGTTGAGATGTATTTCGGATGCCTTTCAGTAAAAATTACTGTTTTTTTAAAAGTAAAGAAAGTAGTTTTTAATTTTTCCTTTTAAAAACCAGTAATTTTTACTGAAAGACAGATATACATCTGAAACACAGTTAATTACAGTAATTTTTTCTATCTAATTTTTCTCAGTGTAGGTTACAGTCAACAATATTCAATTTTTGACCACACGCTGTACAGTAAATGATTATTTTCTGTATAATTCTCAAATATGTCACTCTCTACCCACTAAATTTAGTGTATGCAAAATAACAAATAACAAATAATTAATTGAAATTATTTATTATAAAATTACTTTTTTCAGATTAAAGATGCTACAACAAAAATGTCCAACGCAAAATTTTTATAAAGATTCAAATATAAAAGAATATAAGGAATTTTTGCATAAGAAGCCTTCTCTTTATGAATAGAAATTTAACATAATGAAAATGGAAAAATAAGAATATTAAAAAAAAAAGTTTAAAAAGTTAACGAAATTATTCTTAATTATTTTGCAGGCAGAATATTATTGGATCAAAATGAAAAAGATTCACTCATCAACTGAAAATTAAATTCTCACAGATTACACTCATATTAATTTTAATCAAACTTAAATTTTATAATTATATTTCTTAGTATTTTATTATTATTAAGATTAAATCGCTAAAATATTAGTAATTAAAGAACTTTTTTATCGCTTTATAAAATATTGTCGATTTTAAATTGTAAAGTGCAAATAAAAAAAACATGTGCAAATATAGCTGAATTCTTGTTTGTCAAAAACTTTTTATGGTAATTATCTGTCCCCCCCCCCCACTTAAAGCCTATATTTTTTTTTTAAATCGATGAATTTTTTTGCGCTGATTACGAATCCGCAAAAATTGAAGCGCGGAACCGGGCCGTTCAAAAGTTATTGGCCAAAAATAGATAAAAATGGCACTTGTCACAAATATCTTTCTCTATGTGAAATATGTACATCGAAATTCTGCTCAGGCTATCGTATTGAGCAGAAAAAAATACACCGAAAATTGTATGTATGCATGTATGTGTGTGTATGTATGTATGTATGATGTAGCATTGCCAACCTACAAATGGTGTGCGCGTGTCGTGTGCGTGTGTCGATGTGTGAATCGGCTCTGGGAGTATTCTACAGTATTCTAGCAACACCGTTTGACAACTCTGGTCTGAATCGTAAATCTGATTGGTTGAATTTTACTTGACATCGACTTTCTTCATTTAGTGATCACATGGTGTAGTTGTGTCTACAGAATGTAAAAATAGTATAATAACATTTAAGGTTAAATTACAAAATGTCACTTATAATTTATCGGAACACGTATTCTCTGTTAAATCCTATAATATCAGTTCAAAAAGTTTCAAAAGGATACATTGCTTTGAGTATACTTAATTTAAAGAGATGTATGTGTACGAAAGAAAAAGGTTATAGTCAACAACCAATTATAAAATTATTAAGCAATAAGATACGCAATTCACATAATACAGTGAAAAATTGTTTATTAAAATGCTGCCTATTAAAAGATAATGTACCAATTTGTACAAAGTCTTCATACAGATATAAAAATAATTACGAATCAAATTATAATAATGACTATCATAAACAAATGATGTATTCACTGAGTGGATTAGGACTTGTAACTGTTGCTTGCCAATCAAACAATTATTCTATGAAAGGTGAGGAAATACTTTATTTTATTTATCCTTGCTATTAATTGTAACACTTGTTTTTAAACAAAAACATTAAACGTTTCAACTTTTTATATTATTCTAAAACTTATTTTTAAAGATATATATTAGATTATTCCCAAGTAGATTAAGAGGGTTAAAACTATAATCAGTTTCTTTATTATATTAATATTTATGAATATATTTAAACATTTTCTATTCCATGTTATATTCTTAAAATTTAATTCATTATAAAGAAATTTTATTGTCTTTTATAAATATGTTAATATGACAATGCAGTCATTGGTTTTTAATAGCTTAAAGAAATATTGTTAATTTTATTTTGAGTGAAGATATCAACATAAATAATAATTAAGTACTGATAAAGGTAGGATGGTCCAGTTAAGGTGATTTAAGTTTAAAGTCTGCTGTCACAGAGGGACCTTGTGTTACAATCAAAATTTAATTAATTTATATTTCATGAATTTACCTCTGTTTTCCATCTTCTCAAAGAATAATAGTTTTTTATAAATTGTTTGTTATCTGCTTGAAATGAAACAGCAAAAATCACTGTTCATTAAGAATATTTATCAGTGCATATATTTTTGAAAATTTAATTATACCCCCATTTCCATAGCATAGTCTGTATATCCTAAAATATAAATTAATTAAATTTTAGTTGTAAAAGATACAAATACCATAGCAGCAGAGCTTGAACATCATCTTAATATAATTCTTCAGTGCATGGCAAAAATGCTCCTTTACATGGGTTTAAAATCTTTATATTGATATTTATATTCAAAGTTTTAAACTTATTAAAATATACTCGTAACAAGAAAGAAACAATTTTTCATATTTATTTGCATTTAAAAAAGGTTAGAGAAAACTTGTATAAAGTAAATGAAACATTACTATAAAAAATCAATTATAATTTATAAATATTACATGACACATTTCATTTTTGTAGAAAAGCACTTTTTTAAAGCAGTACAGTATGGATATAAATCTGATGTTAAAAAGGTAAGCTATATTATATATTTTTTAACTAAATAAATATATATTTGATTTGATTGTAAAAGAATTGTATATTATAATAAATCAATATAACTATATAATATACTTTATTCCATTAAGCTGTATATGTTAGTAATAATTTTATTATTTATTACTATTTATATATATATACATATTGCCAGAGGTGTTTTTGAATACAAAAAATATATACAGTGGTGTTTTTAAATACGCGTGGTGCTTTTGTATACAGTCTAAGGTTTTTTTTTTTTGATAACTACGGTCCTGACTACAGAATAGTAAGTTTAGTTGTGGCGTTTTCTCTGTAGCTAAAACCCAGCCCTCTGTGACACGGCCTATACTTGTAATGAATTGAAGCTTTCCTACTAAATTCGTGATCCGCTGAAGGCGCCACTGATTTAGCGACAAATTTTTCAGAGTCACATGACACGTCACGTGATAATAACAACAATAAGATTTAAATAAATTTAGATTGATTTACATAAAACACAGCATAAATTCAAATTAAATTAAAAAAAAATAAGAATTAGAATGCCGTTTAGGATAAATGTAACAGACCAGCGGACTATTAAAAACAATACAAAACACGTGATCATGACGTCATTCGTCGGTAAATCGGTGGCGTTCCTAGCGGATTCCAAATTTAAAAATATATACTGAAAGGTCGACGTCACTGGGCTGCTAAAACTTAACTCTGAGTTGAGTAGGTTTCAGTTTTTATGAAAACTTGTGTTCTGTAAACCAACCTAACTCGAGTTAGGTTACGTTTTAGTTCCGAAATCGTATTCTTGTTGGAAACTGGAACTGAAAATTGAATTATATTATTGTTATGTGCAGGGGGCTGACACGCAACAAATTTACAAAATGGAAAACAGAGGTAGGTATAAACGTTAACTTGTAAAAAATTATCGCTGAAAAATAGTTTGAAAAAATGTTGGAAGAGATGTCTGAAAAATTGCTCAAAAAAATTCAAAAAAGTCCAAAAAAGCGCTGAAAATATGCCTATTTTAACAGAGTTCTGAATGATGTATGAAAATCTCTGAAAAAGTCTGAAATGGAAACATAAAAAAAAACTGTAAAATAATATTATTGTAACAAAATGTAAAAAGTAATATAGTATATTTGTTAAACAATTTTTCAATCATTATCAATTTCATATTTTTTCAGAGATTTTCACATGTAATTCCAAACTCTGAAAATTTGTTAAAATTGGCACTTTTTCAGTTTTTCTAACATTTTGTGAGCAATTTTTCAGACATCTCTTCCAACATTTTTTCGAACTATTTTTCAGCGATAATTTTATACAAGTTAACGTTTATACCTACCTCTGTTTTCCATTTTGTAAATTTGTTATATTTGAAATCAGTAATTATTATTACGCAATTATTAACTATTTTACGCAAATTACATACAAAAAGTCAGAATAGGGTTAAGTATGTAGCTTGTTCGGTATCTATTTACACATAACAATAATATAATTCAATTTTCAGTTCCAGTTTCCAACAAGAATACGATTTCGGAACTAAAACGTAACCTAACTCGAGTTAGGTTGGTTTACAGAACACAGGTTTTCATGAAAACTGAAACCTACTTAACTCGGAGTTAGGTTTTAGCTACAGAGAAAACGCTATTAGATTTTTAAAAAAATGTATGGCAGAAGGCACAGATCCATGGGAAATACAATTTTCATTTGTTAATTTTAAATTTCCCACCTAAATTTTAAAAATTATTAAATTCAGTTTGATTTCAGGGATGTACCTTGACACACATAAAGTGGAGGATATTCAAATACACCACCTGCAATCTTTATATATATATACATACATATATATAATTAAAAATGAACAATATTTATTGATTATAATTAATTTTAATTTGTATATATTAAAATTGAAAAAAATATTTTACATGGAACAATTAAAAAAAAAATATATAACCACCTTAAAAACTAGGAAGACAAATATTTTATTATATACAAATAGATTTCAATAATATTTGAAAGATTTATTCTGCTAACATGAGCGAGTCGCACTCTAAAGGTACAATTAAATCATCAATTAACTAATCTTAGCTATTTCTTCATCATTTGTTCTCCAGTGTCTTTACTGCAATTGAAACATTTCCAATAACAGTTAATAAAGTCTCTTTCTATTCTAATTTCGTTTTCCTTGACAAACATTGCATGATTTAATTGAAAAGAATTTGCTTGTAGAATGCAACATTCTGAATAATTTCATCAAGTCACATGACATGTTTTAATCCACTATAAGCACCCATTTTCGCCATTCTCATTTTTGTTTTGCTCTCATTTTCGTCATATTTTATTCCTCACTTTCGTCGGAAATGTTCCGTTTGTTTCGTTATTGAAACGCTATATCCGGTTCACTGTTTAACCAATAATAACTGAATATCGATGGCGGGAAATTTAAACTTGCTTAATTTATTAATAATTGTATACAGTTTAAGGCAAGTTACAACTGAAACAACCGAATAGAAATAAGCAATGAAAATATACATGCGCTAAACATGGGCGCAGTTGCGCCCCAACGAAAATGAGAGCGTCTCCTGTCTCGAACAGAACGAAAATAAGAGCTTATACTGTAATATTTTTAAAATTCAGCGTCTTTACAGGATTTACAAAGTGTAAGAATTTTACACGAGTTGCTTGTATGCTTTCATTGTAGAGTAAATATACTTCTTTATGCAATATAAAAATATAATTCAAGGCAGAACATTTATATTCCTAAAAAGTTTCATTTAAAGTAGTTTACGTAATCATAATTGTTTATAAATTTTTTGAGAATAGTTATTTAATTGTTGATATGATGCTAAGCGCGAATCATGTTTATAAACATCGATAATATAGTAATCAATCATTGTGTATGATTATAATAAATTGTCAGATTTAAAACCAGCATGATAAAATGAGCGATATCAATATTTTATTTTATTCAATATAAATTATAATATGATGTAATGATATTATCTTTAATTATGTTCGTTTATTTAAATTTGGAAAAAGTTTAAAAATTTGATGTCATATTTGTAAAATGAAAAATTAATCTAGTAAACGTACTAATGTATTTTTATTACATGATTAATGATGAGTAATTTTATTAAAACGAATTATAATGTTTAGTTGCATTTTTAACAGCACTTAAGGTGATGTTCAAGGTCTGCGTCACGGAGTTAGTGTCTTTTTAATTTAAAATAATAATAATAATAATTATTTTGTAAAATAATGACCAGACCGCCATTCTTTAGCACCGGAAAAATATTACTGCCTATATAAACATAATTGTTGAAAAAGACTGATGAAAAGCGGTGTGAATTAGGATTTTTTACCCACATTTCATATATTTAAAACCAGTTGACACCGTTTTTTGTTGTTTTTCTTCAAAACACAAATCATTATAATCTACAATCTTCTCCTATCATTGTAGAATGGCGGTCTGGTCATTATATTACAAAATTATTATCCATTTCATTTTTATAAACGAAAACATCGAAGCCGATACCGCAGGGCGCTACCTATGCTTGGAGCATCACCTTAATTGATATTATTAACATACCTAAAACAATATTATTATCAATTATCAGTATACGCAACGTAATTTTATTACATGTTTATCAATAGTTTTATTTATCCAAAAATAGTTACATTAATATTAATAATAAGGTTGAACTTACTATATAATATAAAAGTTATAATATTCACTTTCTTATTTATTTGAAATGAAAGAGCTATTTTTAGTATTTTTAATACTGTATTTTGCTAGTTCCGGCCACTCCTCCACAAATTTGCCACTTAACATCTTTTCGTGCTATATTACTTACCTCTTATTCTCCAACTGCTGTCACTTTTTAGCTCGAATCGGCTCCCGAGCAGAATCGAGTTAAGTCACTCATTGACATAGTGCCATGTACGCGAAAATACAATAAAGAACGCGGTTGTCAATGTTATATCGATATCAATGAATCAGTATCGAGATTCTAATGGAAATACATTCTCTCGTGCCAAGTATAGCTTGTCAAGCCAAACCGTAGGCAAGGTGGTCGTGTAAAACCGTGCGACTTTGCGAATCAAGTTCATGGAATGCTCTTAAATACTTATGACGGGAACGTGAATGGTTTCAATACTTCAAGGATGGTGATTTTGATATCGAGATCCCGGCTCAGGATAGAATAAAAAGAAAAACTCTAAGTCATTCAATGAATCAGCCCAACTTCCTCAATACGTATATTTGAGATCTTGCCCGTGAGATAAACACGGACGAGTCAACTAAGGACAACGGATTGTATCTGAACAGCGCTATCTCGCATTTTTGGGATCTTTATGAATATGGACGAGTCAAGGAAAGAATCTCCGAGTTTGGCTGATGGTTTGGCTACGGATATTACGGAAAAAGACACGGTAAAACTTTTATCTCATGTTTTTGATGAGGAACAAAGAATTTTACTCTCGAACGTGTATCACGTTGTTAACCTAAACAGAAACTTATTGTCTATTGCTAAAATAACGGACAATGGTTTCGAGGCAAGCTTTAACTGGAAGAAGGGTGCAACTGTATTAGACGAGGATGGAAATAGGCGGAATGGTTTGACGCTACCAGTGCACCTTTCCATTCCAGTAATTGTTAAACTGTCCTAAGTGACTTACGGCGAAAGAGATATCCTGGCAATAACCAGATATATACAATACAACCACCAACTCACAATATGGTAATCGTTGTTTCTCGCCACTCGGATTTTCATTCCTAATCAGCTTTCTGGCGGGATCCAAAGGAGTAACTACCAGAATCACAGCTACTCATTCCAAATCGCTAAAGTAATTCTTCGATAATATTTTTGATGACACGTGGCAAAGTATACTTTGACATTTAAAGAGAACAGCTGACGTAGGCCTTATCTACGGAAACGACTTAACACCAGTGACAGGATTCGTCGACGCTAATTGGAGAGCTGTCTGGAGAATAGATCCTAAAACGGCTATTTATTTTCGGTAAGAGGATCCTCCATATCTTGAATACTTGAATCCTAACTCCCGAAAACAAAGGACCGTTGTTCTAAGTAGCACCGAGACCGAGTATATGGCCATGTCTAAATGTATGAAATAGGCGCAGAATGTTTACAAAGAATTTGGTGAGAACTAGATTTTGGTAGCCTTAGCGGATCTAATAATTTATTGTGATAATCGGAATGCAACTAATTTAGCCAACAATCCTGTTTATCATATTAAAAGTAAACACATTTACCTGAGACGTCATTTTGTTTGAGATATTTTAAAATTTAAATTAAATTATGTTTCTACGGATAATCAAGTTACCGATTTCCTAACAAAAATTTTGATTAGAGTAAAACATGAGCATTATAATTATCAATTAGGATTAGAGAGAATATATCACATATGAAGCTTTGCTCCAGGTGAAGTATTAAATAAAAACATTTATTTCACATTTGAGAGTATTCTTTTGACAATGTTCTACGAGCTTCGTTTCCGCCTTCCAATCTGTACATATAGAGTGTCTCTGTTGACCACATTTCAGTTTCTGCCTTTGTACTCTGCACTGAAATGATCTAATAAACTTTAACCTCTGGTATAATCTGTCTTAGTATCTCATTACCTTTTTAATACTTGTTATTTTTAACCAACAATGAATAAATATTAAGATTGCAATTGAATAAAGAAAACGTTTAACTTGTAGGGTATAGAGGAAGGTATTGATGTGAACACAAAGCATGAATTAGGATGGACAGCATTACATGTGGCAGCTATTAATGGTAAAGAAGATATTCTTAAATTTTTGATAAGTAAAAGTGCTGATGTGAATGCTACAGATAAATTTTCATATAAATATAAGGCGTTAGTGGACAAAGGAATTCATCCTCTTACTGGTAAATATTCTTCAACTTTAATTTCTAAAATTTATGCTTCAAGAAAAATTGTGTTTTAACATTAAAACAGCCCCCTGCACATAAAAGAAGGCAGTCTGTTTTTCTTAAATTACACGAACAATTTTAATGGTCTGTAAATTTAAAACAACTTATGGAAATAAGTTGTTTTAAATAATTATGGAATAATGCTCATATAGGAATAATTATGGAATCATGCTCATATAGGTCTAAAATGAATTTACATTAGTTCAAAATATACAGCTTCCATAAGAGGAATAGTTGAAAAATTTAAAACACTAAAAAGGGCGGGAAAAAGACCGGTACGCGACCACCCCGGGTTAAAGAACAAGGTTCGCTTAATTCCTTTTGGGCGGTAAAATTGATTTTTCTCAACATAAACTTTTGGACGTGGCCTTTAACTTTCCAGTTTAACTGAACTTTACTTACTCAAGATGTAATTTAAATGATTTATTTTTTTGTTATCTTAGGGATTCATGTTATTTCTCATTTCAGAATTACATAAACTTACTTTTTAATTCGAGCAATATATTTTATTATATATTTCAGTTCTACAGAAAAGGGAAGAAGAATTTTCGAATTTTTTAAACCCTAAAGTTAATTTTAAAGGATTCACAGCTTTGCATTATGCGGTTTTGGCTGATTCAATGCCATGTGTGAAAGCATTATTAGATGGAGGAGCTGATCCAACTATTGAGAATGATTTAGGTCATCGTGCATTGGACTATGCCGTAGAAGGAGAAATAAAGGAATTGTTGGAAAAACATGCAGCGATATACAATGAAATTTTAAAAGAAAAGGTCTGAATGTTTTATGTAAATAGTTATTTTTATATAAAATTTATGATCACTAAAGTAATATTAATTTAGATAGGATTCATACTTATAACCAATTTGTTATTATTGACTACAGTTTTATTTTACGTCTGATTCACAAGAATATTAAAATATGATTATGAGCTAATATAATTAGATAAGTGTACTAGATAAGTGCGGCTTTAAAGTAATAGATGGTGCGCCAGTGCAGTTTGGGAGTATAAAAATTTTACATATTTTATTTTATTGTGGCAATGAGTCAACGCGTCTAAGTGATAAGTTGAAAAAGTGTTTGTATATTATTAATTTTCTGTGTTCAGTATATTGAACTTTGTGCCACATAAAGAGTATTCGCGAACAGCCTTGAAATTTTGTTTTCATTTGAAGAAAATTGCTGCTAAATCATAAGGATTATTTCGAAAAGCTTACGGTGACTATGAAAGTTACGGGTGAACGATTGATTATAATGACGTTGCAGATAAGAAATTCGGAAAACCGTTAGAAAAGTACAAAGGTGTGGAATTGCAAGCATTCATTGCAATTGATTATATAAAAATAGATGAATACCACAAGAGTCAGCGCGACCTTAAAGACCGTTTGGAGGTGGTGAATACGGGCCCGAGGGGAATCCGGAGTGTCTTCGGCTGGTTGGGGCGTTTGGGTACGTGGGGCATATTACCACCTTTTCGTGGATGCAGGCCCGGGCACACGCTAGCTCCGGCCAGCCTAAGTAGGGGCACAGCTGTTCCGGGTGCCCCCAACGGAGGTATCCTCCACACCGGTATCGCTGGTCTTTCTTCGGTTTATTTGCTCGGCGCCGGTGTCCCTCTGGTTGCCGGATAAGCGGGTTTGGTTCTCGGTACATCCTTCTTAGTTGTTGCCCCCTTGAGCGGGGGAGCCGGGGCGCGACGACCTCAGTTACCTGGGGACGAGTCCTGGGAAGCTGGAGGGTCTGGGATGGAGGCCTTCATGGTTTCCCACCAGTCCGCTTCCGGGTGTAGCTCCAGGACGTCTTTGAGCACTGGAGCGCGTCGGAGGGCCTGGAGCAGGGTCCGGGGTCCCGAGGGTCACCACCGCGAGGTGGTGGTGCGGTCCCAGGGCTCGGAAATAATGTCGGGGTTGGTGTCACCGACTCGAGGTGGGTCGGACTGACCCGGATCCAAAGGCGATCTAGTGACATTGCTGGATAATGTCTCCGCGCACCGCGGAACAAAACATTTCCAACAAAATAAACTTTTTCGTTGCGTTCTTCAGTGATTCTTTCCAAAATAACAATAACAAACAAGCCGTGATGCGTAACAATGACACGATATTTATCAAAACAAGGAACGGCGCATATTCCCACTTATATTTTTTAACATTTACCATTTCCCGAGCACATCGTTTCACTCGTACGATGATGCGTAATATTACAAGTAACTGGAGGGGGGGGAGAGGGGGGAGAGCCCCACCCCTATATACTGTAACGATGCAGAGTCTTCGTTACAGTATATATAACATAAATTTATACAATTTTTTTTATATATAAATATAACTGAAAACTTGCCTAAATATTAATATTTAATTTTATAGGAAGCTGAAGAAAGACGAAGATTCCCTTTAGAACAAAGACTTAAACAGCATATTGTAGGGCAAGAAGGAGCAATTTCTATAGTTGCCTCAAGTGAGTTTTAAAATATTTTTAAATTATAAAGAGTTATAACTCACGATTAGTGTGAGTTTAATAGGAATTCGCGATGCGGGTCGATTTCTCGCAGTTGCCAAGAATGATTGCACACTAGCAACGTGGATCGTGAAAGAGCGTTACTATGTGTAGACATTGTGTAGCTCGCTGGCTCAGATCCGATTTACTTTTTAAAAATTATTGAAATTTTTTCAGCAATTACTTGATAAATATATAATGATTAAAAAGTCGAGTAATATAACAAGTTTTTATACGCGCAATATTTTTTTCTTGTATTAATATAAAGTAATTTAATTATAGTCTGCGATGAAGTCTGTTTCGATGGAAGTGCATTAGTGATTTTTAGCATAAAAATTTTAGTGCATTGCGATTCATGATTGAATACATATCTTTATTACATTGCGGAAAAAGAATCGATTGTCATATACATTTATAATTATAATAAAATTATTGCTTGATCATTATTATTAACATAATTACGTAATTTTGCAGCAATTAGACGAAAGGAAAATGGCTGGATAGACGAAGAACACCCTCTAGTGTTTCTTTTTTTGGGTTCATCCGGTATAGGAAAAACTGAATTAGCAAAACAGTTGGCTACTTATATACATAAAAGCAAATCTGATTCTTTTATTAGGTTAGATATGTCCGAATATCAGGGACAACATGAAGTAGCTAAATTAATTGGCGCACCACCTGGGTAAGTTTACATACCTTTTTGTGATTGTTTTAAACAAATCTTTTAATAATATTCATAAAGTATGAGTTTAAAGTTGACCGGCGCAATGGTATAGTGGTGAAAGCGTCCGCTTGATGAGCGTCAAGACGAGAGATCGATTCGTCGTCTAGCGGCGTTTTTTTCACCACCTCTACATGGCGATCGGTTAGGTGGGGAATGGAATGTTCAAGAAGCCGTGTTTCGGACCTACGTGATAACGTGGCTCGAACTACGGACTAAAAACATTATTCTATACACCGAAGCTTTCCGGGGCAGGGTTTTCTCCCACGCGGTTCCCCTCCTCTCACAGGCTTAGGCCTGTGTGAATGCGAAAATGCTTGTACGAAGATGAGGTGCTTAGGAATAAAATAAAGAAATATGAGGAAAAATAAAAAAAATATTAGTTTAAAGTTGTTTTATAGCTATTGAAACATTATTTATTATTTATTATTTATTATTAAGGTATGTTGGACACGATGACGGGGGTCAGTTAACAAAGCTGCTGAAAAAATTTCCTTCTGCTGTAGTATTATTTGACGAAGTTGATAAAGCCCATCCCGATGTATTAACAGTTCTTCTGCAGTTATTTGATGAGGTAATTTTTATTAATTAATTTATCGTACCTAAGCTAATCGTTACTATTGACAAATCTGACATCTTAACTCTTAGTCAGAGAAGCATGCATCCTTCGGCGATGATACTCTCAAATTAAACAATGAAAGTAAATATAGCACTTTGAAAACATTAATATAAACTCTTAAAACCAACCCAGTGTGACTAAATTATTCGATATATGCGATGTGGCAATTAAGTTCCGGAAATTAAAAAAAATTATTGTTTGACATACCACCATAAAAAACCCATAATTAAATTTATTGTATTAAATTATAATAAATTATGTTTACGTGAAGAGCAGAGCGCGATTCTTGTATTATAAATCTAGAATATCTAGAATAGGTTTTTCATTATATTTTGATAAAAAATAACGGAGAAATTCTATTTCTCATTTTATTGTGAGAAGAACTGAGTAATCGTATGACACTAGTTAATGCCGATAATGCAGATTAAAATAAACGTAAATAGCAAACCTTCTTCTACTCCTTTACAGATGACTAAAAACTTGTTTTTATTGTTAAAAGCTATTAAAAACGGTTCATTATTATACAATTTTTCATAAAAAGCAATTAATACAATTTTCAATGTTGCCAAGCTTGTTTGACTTGTTAAGCGCCTTTAACATTCTCTTCAGATATCAAATTATTCTTGGTGTATTATAAATATTGTTTTAATAATATTTCAATATATTAGGGTCGATTAACAGACGGAAAAGGAAAGACAATTGAATGTAAAAATGCAATTTTTATCATGACATCTAATTTGGCTAGTGAAGAAATAGCGGAGCATGCATTGCAATTGAGAGAAGAAGCGCAAAGGATTTTAAAGCATCGGTTAGATGTTAAAGACAATGAAGATATCTCATCTGAACATATTGAAATTTCACGAAATTTCAAAGATCAAGTTGTAAGTATTAACTTTCTTTACTAAATAGCCCGTAGTTTAAATATACGGTTTAATTGGCGAAAATTTATTTTATCGAATTTATTTCAGGTTAGACCAATTTTAAAAAGACACTTTCGAAGAGATGAATTTTTAGGTAGAATAAATGAAATTGTTTATTTCTTACCGTTTTCGAGAACAGAGCTTACACAATTAGTTGCTCGAGAATTAGATGGATGGGCTTCGCGTGCTCTCAAGAAGCACAATATTGAGATTAAATGGGATAGGGAAGTATTGTCACTTCTTGCCGATGGCTATGATTCTCATTACGGAGCTCGTTCGATCAAGTATGAAGTGGAAAGGCGTGTTGTTAATCAATTAGCTGCTGCTCATGAAAAAGGACAATTAAGTGAGTAGAATGAATATAAAATAATTGCTTTTGATATCTTGTCCCATTTTCCTTTGCTCCAAACTTTATCACAGAACTTGGCCCTTACGCGATATAATCTGAATATTGAATTTGTTGCAAATTTCACATTAATAATTGCACGTTCGGTGGAGGACTCTGCTCCAATAAAATTTCTACCATCTTATTTAATATACAAAATCTTTATTTTGTGAGGTACATATAATAATCGGACTGTGATTCTGAGACCAAAATATTCCATGTTTCAGCAATATTGAGGCTCTATATGTGTATAGGGCATGCCCAATTTCATTTCTATCTAGGTAGACTCATTTAGCTATCAACGCGGTTTTTTTTCGTCCACCTTATAAATATTAATACCGGGTTTGGGTAATTTCGTCAACAAATGAAAGTCTTTTGTTATTAAAAGATAATTAAATGTTCATTTATTTGTACGCACCTTCCTAATCACAAACAAGCTACGACCTGCTTCTGACCACCGTTTACGAACGACTCCGAAATCAAACTCAAAACCTCCGACCCAGTGTGGAGAATTCTAGGTCCGGGGCTCGCACTTGAAGTTAGTAACGAAGCGTGTTCAACAGTGTTCAACAAAACTGCTTAAGTTGTCTGTCGCACAATATTGTCTCTGTCATTCGGACTCCGAATATTGTGCGACAGACAACTTAAGCAGTTTTGTTGAACACTGTTGAACGCTGTTGAACGCTTCGTTACTAACTTCAAGTGCGAGCCCCGGACTTAGAATTCTCCACACTGCTCTGACCGGCTACAACCGATATCTTTTGTTTTACGAGAACCTTCTTCAACGTTACGCAGTTACCATAGCAACTTTCTTGTCAAATCGTATGGTTCTCTTGACGCGCCAATACCCAACCGAATAATTGTTTCTCTAACAGTGTATATCTTGTACGAATATTATGTTATTATTATTTTCTTATTCTATACAATCAATTTTATTAAATTAAACTATTTTATTACAGAAAAAGGATGCTGTGTACAGTTGAAAGTAAAATGGCTTGACAATGAAGCTAAAGTTTGCTTATCTGTTCGACCTCCTGGTGATAAAAAATTTTTTGACATCGTAGATACCGAAAGTTTATTAAAAAAATTAAATTATGAGAAAGTTAAGCTTTTTAATAATGATAATTCTTACAAATAATAATTGTATCTAATTCATGTATATATAAACACAATAAAAATATTTAGATAATTTCACTTTGTGTTGCACATCCTATTTTGCTCAACAAATAAAATTAACCCTTATTCTTTTGTTCAAAATTTTAAGGTGAAATGTCACTCGTTGGCCACCTAAGAATGAACATACCCTCCATAATAATACATATCTTTAATATAAAAATTAATTTTATAAAAGCGCAAAATACATCAACAGTTAAACATATTTAGAATTTTTTAAATTATTTTCAACGTATTGCAACTGTTCTCGGAAAGCTATCTTTGGGAAATAGATTTGAACCTAACATCTGAATAGTTGATGAAACCAATTATCTCAACGAAACCAAAGTATCTCAAGAAATAGGCATGAGATCAGTAGAATAAAATTAAATGTGTTTGATATTCTTACAAATGCAACTTAATGACACCATAATTATCTACCCGCCTTAACTCTTGAGGGGTGAGGGGGAGGGGGTAGGACAACGAATTATTTCAAAATTTTCAATGGGAAACCACATTCTGTACGTTCTGTTTGATAAAACATTCCATTCATTTAAAAGGCAATGCGGCGCGGTCATAGCTCACTTCTCTTTTAGAATTAGAATTGAAAACACCTTTAAAAATTAAAATTGAAAATGAATCTTGTAGCAAAAGAAGAAAATATTGAAATGATTTTGATTTATTGGTTTTTATAGAAAACCAAAGTTTCCTATAAAAAATTGGCTTCCCAAAATTTTGACATAATTCGCTTCCCCACTCCTCGGGATTGGGGGTTGGTAGACAATTATGGTGTCATTTTGATTTTAGTCGATTACAACGCCATTTATGACCGAAATGACTCGAATATTAGGTCAAATTGGTGTAATATTTTCTGGAGAATCCGAATCTGCAATAAAAATCGTGGGTTTCCATTTAAATGTATAACCCTTCCCTCCCCCACCCCAGGGGATGGTGGCATCATTAGATAAATAGTTTGGTATCATTAGATGTCCCCCTTCGAGACAAACATTTTTCATACCACATTTGTTTTGATCCGATGTGTGGTTCTTGAGATATTTTCAACGTCTTCAAATAAATTGAACACCCTGTATATATACCTTGAGCATTGGCAGTATAATCGAGCGTCTGACACCTGAAGTCTATTTATTTGCATTTATTCACGTTTCACGTACTTTGCTGAATAAACATATTTTAGTTATACATTTATTTTTTTTGATACATAATGCAGTGGAAATAATTTTTAAATATTTTAGTATCAATATACCGAGTGCTCTGTATATTGATACTAAATGGAAACACAGTTTTTATAGAAATTTAGCTCAGAATTAGAACAGATGTGTCCAGTGACGTTTTACAGTTGTGTGCATAATTAATGCTTTACTTGTATGAGGATTCTCGTACTTGCGCGTATTAACGTAACAGAACAATTTTAGATACAGGAAATGACAATTTGTTTCTTATCATGATAAGTTATTAGAAAATGGGTTACGATTACTTGTTAAAATTTCTTGCTTTAGGCAATTCAGGTGTAGGTAAAACTAGTTTTCTTTATCAATACACTGAAGGTGCTTTTAACAGCAAATTTGCCTCGACTGTTGGAATTGACTATAGAGAGAAACAAGTGGTAAGATATCAGCTAACTCTCATTATTTATTAAATTAACATTATGTAACTGTATAATTTTAATCACGACAGGGATTTTATTCATTATTTCATTATTTTTATTTAATAGTATTCTTAATATTAAATATTAATTAACTAATGAAAATTAATACCTGTATTAAAGCAATAGTATTAAAGTAATAGTCCATTATCCGAAAAACAATGAAATTCATTATAAGCCTATAGACAACGATACAAGAATTCAACTGTTGCATTAGGTTTTTGAATATTTTACGATGGATGGAAAACTTTAAAATTTTCTAACCTATTGTACGTTATTGTTTTCTGTAGCTGATTGTTACTCATTGTAATAATACAATACATATTGTAAACCTAGTCAAAATACAATATAACGTAAAGCTAATGAAAATTTATTTAGTTTATATTTTATGATATACAGACCAGAATGTCATTCTGGAGATACGGGAGTACATTTTGATTCGCAAAAATATATGCACTCTTATGGAAAAGAATGATAAATATGCTGAAAAATACTGAAGCATCCTAATTTTAGCAATTTTCCAGTGTTTTTGAGCGTTTTCTAACATTTTTCAGCATTATTTTCCACAAGGGCACTAATGACTATCCCTAATAGCAAGAAATATTCCAGAATATTCCAAAATATTCCCATGTCCGACTCCAAAAATATTTATGGTATAAAAGTGAAACTGGCAGAAAATAGCCAGCAGAAAATAGGACAACCTGTCATTTTTTACTTTTGTTTTTTTTTCTGTTGCAAAAACCACAGATTATAATAAATGCTTTTTCTATTATGAAATCCTTTAAGGTATACCTATATAAAGGAAATACACCTATATAAAGGTGTAACAGATTGATTCTACTCTTAAAAAGTAAAGTTCTCTCCGAAGTTGGCAATGAAGTCGTAAATGTGCGCGCACATAATTTCTCCTTTTCAATTTATCAATAAATGAAGAGGAAAAGAGATAAATCCTCAAAACGTTATAATTTCATTTTCACTTTTAAAAATAAATATTTCTATAAATAAATAAGATATAAAAAAAAGTTTATACATAATAATATTCATTGAAATCATCTGCGTTTCTAACAGGAAGTAATTGCCATGATAGGTATTGTTAAACCTTGAGGCAAAAAAAAAAAAAATAATATTCATTGATGTTTTAATTTAGGTTTGTTAGTTTCGTTAGTTTTGTTAAATTTATCTTGTTTTGTTAATTTCTAAAAACATTTTGGCAAAACTGCAGAATCTGGCCAGGAACTGTAAATATAAAGAAAAATAAATTTCAGTAATTACTATACTAATGCAATAGCGAGAGGTTATTGTTCAAAGTACAACTAAAAGTTTGACATGGTATGGTAAAATTTTAATTTTATTTTGACTTACCAAAATCGCTCAGAAATATTCGCCATCGTTGAGAATCGAACACGGCATGTATTAATGAAGTGCCGCCGTAATTGCCTAACACCCTACCACTAGAGCTATTGCCAGCTTTATGCGAGGCACCAAATCCGATCCCATTTCATTCGTAAATATGTGGCTACTTAAATACAAGGAACAATTTCACTTATTAAACTAAAAGTAAAATAAAGCAAATTCTCTTGATATATCTAGTTCAACTTGTGTCAATACGCGCTTCTTTCAATTTTCAATCACTTAAACTCCGTAATTATTTGACACTTCCCTATTAAAAATGACATATAATACATATTAAAACATCCAAATGCGGAGACAATAACCGCCCAAAAACATATCCCCAAATACGTTTCTGGACGGTAATTGTCTCCGAAATTTGATGTTTCAATATGTATTAATATGTCATTTTTAATAGGGTTGATTGCACTTGTTTACGTGAAAGCCATATTGATTTTGCAAGTGATGAACGATCATTTGATCATGTCGTATGTCGACGACATACGTTGCTCACTAGCGCCGTATTCGGTGGAAATGAGAATTATAAAATATAACTTTTTACCATACCACTTGAGGCATTTCTCTTATTTTCATCCCAACAATTTTGTTACACTAGTGTAAAGTATTCTGTCAAATAATTTCTTAATCTACGCCACAAACTTGTAATAGTGTGTATTCTATAAATCTTTGAAAAACTGTTACAATAAACTTAACGATATCCTCTCGGCATTAGAAGGTAGTAATTGTAATTTTCATTGGATATATGGTAATATGTATCTGAAAAATTTTCTCAGGGAAGGAAGAGGCAGCGCGGTACACTCATCTAGTTATTAAAATTTATAACATAAAAATATAATAAGTTAAAGTAATATAATTATAAAATTAATTTCATTTATTTATTAAAAATTATGTTAATTATTGTTACGCACAATTGCAGATTTATGATGGTGGAAATAGAAAAAAACAAAAAGTGCACTTACAACTTTGGGACACTGCAGGTCAAGAAAGGTAAAGGAAAAATAAATAGAAGTTTGTAAATGGATATTTTGCAGCGAGTGAAGCGTACTTAAGTATAACGTTAAATTTAATAGCGAATCTGCAATATTAATAGTAATCAAACTATTTACACCCAGTCTCAATGAAAGAAGGGCAGCTTATCTGCTTCGTAAGCGGAAATAAGTTGACAACACTAGCATCGAAATATTTGACATGTTCCAGCTCGGACAATTTTTTAAATTAAAAGAGTACAGACAATTCTATTCATATAAATGCATTCTTTTTTAATTTAAGAAATTGTTCAAGAAGAAACATGCCAAATATAAACAGTGAAATTTATTGTCGTTTTCGGTAGGCATTCAAACAAAATATTCCACTATATTCTTTCGTTATCTTTCAAAGTGTTGAGATTTGGAAAGAAATGGTCAGAATCTAATGGGGTGTTTTTGTTTAATGCCTATCGAAAACAATAATTATGATGCGTTTATCTAGAATTTTGCATATTTCTCTAACCAACAAAAATATGTCCTTTCATCTAAAGACCGAGCAGGAAATGTAGATTTGGTCCAATTGACTGAAATGTTATATTTCAATATTCTATCCTTTTTAAAATAGTTTTTCTTAGTAGAGATGTTTGAATATACATTGTATTATTTTTACTCTCATCAATATAAATAATAATCTTATATATTATAATTTTTAAGAAGCATTTCACGATTATTTTAGTATGAACGATTTATACAAAGAATTCTAATGAGAAGTTAAATTTACTTAAATATTACATAAATCTGGTCATCAGGGTGTATTGAACATCAACATGTATCAGAAACTAATAACAGTTCTTTCGATATGTAGATTTCGGAGTTTAACAACGTCTTTCTATCGTGAGTCAATGGGATTCTTTTTGATCTTTGACCTTACAAATGAGCAATCTTTTCTAGAAGTCCGAAATTGGTTGGAGCAACTAAGGGTATAATAGAATTTCTTTTTTGAATGGAACTGAAACACGAAACGTTTTTAAAATTGAGCTCATAAAGAAACAATGTTTGTAAACATTTGGAAAGTCAAATTCATGAAATGAAAACAATAATATAGTTTTTCTACATCCAAGGGACATACGGAATGGATGCAAATACAAAACAAAAGCAAAGTTTGTTTACATTTTGTTCGTTCAAAACGTTTCATTTATCAGTATATTCTTTTTTGAAGCATTTATTAAGTAAACATTTTTTATTAAGTAAAACCGAATTACTTTAAGCTTGTGTTAAAGTTGATTTTACTTGTAAAAATTTAAGAAAAAGTAAGTAATTGCCCTACTGCGTATTCCTTCCTCAACCCTGTATAAAATTTCTCCGGGGGATAATCCGCAGGTTCCTCCCCTATGAAAAAATACATTTGTTCGTTAAACAATTATAATTAATTTATTACTATTAAATATCGTATTAAAATCAATAAATATATACGTATTGTTCGATATTCGGGTAGAAACAATGGAAGTAAAATTACGAACAATATTTATTTATTTGCCAGTTACGTCTGCCTAGTCAATGTCCAATGAGGAAGTTTGAAAATAAGGAATAGAAATGATTAACTCGCACTTTAATAACAAAAGAAAGGGTATATTTAACAAATTCCAAAAAATACATACACTAAATTAACAAAGAAAAGGCACTATATTAAGTATCGCTATAATGGTGTGAAAAGATAGGTTAACGCAAATGTACTTTAATAAGGAAAGATGTAGAAAAGGAAAGTCTTTAATAGCTTGATTCAAAACGGTTTGGTGAAAAATGTGATTAAGTGTCACCGCAAAGATTACAAAATGAAGGAGTTGACTAAGTGTCACCTGGTTTCGCAGTGTAAAAGCAATAAAAATAAAGTTGAAGCGCAATCTAGTTTGAGTTCGAGGATGACGAAGATCGAGAGTAAAGTGTTCAAGTATGTCGCCTGGATTTGAATTCCTCAGTGGTGTCGGCTCCAATGGATTGTTTGAGTCTGATTGTTAGTTGGTCATCAATCCTTCCAGAAAGTAAGCAGAGGCAGATCCTGATCGATATTGGCTCCAGGATGACTCTTCTACGAGGGAAACACAACGTCCGTGTTCCCTCAGCGGTGGGCTTAGTGCCCTCTTGAAAGTGGACTAGATATGCCACTTAATGAGATATGAAGGACTACTATTGAGAACCGTGTCTCGTATTAGTCGATTAAGTTAAGTTAAAGTAAGGCGCTGAATGGCCTGTTAGGTTATGAAAGACACTGTGTGGTCTTTCAGCGGGCCGTTCGGCACTTTGTGGCCTTAGGCAGAACCTCGGTATCCCGGACTAACTCGGGAGAGGTGAGCTGTTCGAGCAATTCAATACATCTGAAGCTCCTGGCTCGGAGCGCGCGCTTATAAAGGCGCCTCCCCACTCTTACCGCGTGGCCGACGAAGTGTGGACGCCACGCTGGACAAGCGGCGATGTGTGGACACCACGTTCGTCCAAATTTGCGGCGACGTGTGGACGCTCCAATCGCCAACACGTATATTTTATTTGTTTTTACTAATTTTACATGTTATAAACTGTGAAATATGTACTTTGTATTTAGCTTTTGTTTTATTTTATTGGTAATGTATGTTATATGTTGTGATGGGCGATGACAATACGATATATTGTTCGACCATCCATCATTCTTCGCGAGTCCGAAAGTACTCGATTTTACCCGGTATGCCACCATCACCGACGCTACGTGCGAAGCAGATGACCCAGTAAACGAAAACCAATTGAAACCAATAAAAAATTTGAATCGGTATCAACTGCGTTTCTTTATTGTTTGAAACCAGTGAATGCGCGAAATACCCATTTTAACGATTTTTTGTTGAATAGATTGTAAGCAATTAAGGTGAAACGTCACTCGTTGGCCAACTCAAAATGAGGATAACCTCAAAAACAATACATATATTGCAAAATAAAAATTTATTAATGAAAAACGCAACGCACGCCAAAAGTCAAACAAGTTTAGAATGTTCCAAATTAGTCCCCACGCATTGCAATTCTTCTCAGGAAGCTATCCTCCGGAAATAGATTTGAAATAAATATCTACATAGTTGATGCAACCAATTCCAGAAGATAGCTCTCTGAGAAGAGCTGCAACACGCAAAAACCAATTCAGAACACTCCAAACCTGTCCAACCCCCGACGCACGTTGCGCCCCTCCCAAATGAACCCCCACTTCACAATACATTTAAAGACATATACCTCCCTTGAGGTTATCCTCATCCCGAGCTAGCCAACGAGTGACGCTTCACCTTAACAAAGAAAAGTAAAAGTAGAAATAAGATTATTAATTACCATTTAAGGTGCAGATTTTGAATGGTTTATTTCTAATTCATTAATTTAATTTAACATTTACGGTACGTAGACAATTTAAATGGTTTCAAAAAGTGAATAACTAGGAAAAGGTGTTTAGGAACAAAACATTTATGTTTAAAATGTGTGTATAATCAAAACACTTGTCGGTATAAAACATCTCCTAAATAACTTAACGTTTTAAAACAAAACACATCTTTCGGCACCATTTTTCTCAGTGTTAGGCGAAAAATGACTATAAGTGGCTGTAAAACCAGCATACAACAAGCAACAAAATCAGAATCAATTGAAATTGATTCTAAGGGCCTTGTAATAATTTACTGCTGCCATATTAGTGTATATGTTTTAAAATTACAAAAAATAACTGTAATAGCACAATTTTTATTTGTTTATTTTTGTTTGGAAAAACTTGCAGAGCAATAATTTTTTTATTGCAGTAATAAAATTCTATATGCTGTGTAGTATCCCTGCATATTTTTTTTATTTGATTTTCTGCGGAATACTGCATTTTTCTCGAAAACGGCTGGAGCAACAAATTTTTTTTGGCGCAATAAATTAGGGCAAAAAAGCTTTAAATAACTGCATAATTTTTTTGCAGTATGCTATTTTTGTATTCCAGCTTTATAGACCTGTAGGAAACTGTGTGTGCAACACGGGACGAACACGATTCTCAACTCGTGTGATTGTCGCACTCGCTATACGCTCGTGCGGCAAACTTCGAACTCATTGGAAATCATCGCAACCGTTCGTCCCTAGTGGCACAAGTACTATTTTATTGAGTGCTGTGTTATTTATTTATTGCTCTGCGCCAATCCCGTGATCTCGACTCACACATTTTTTCACCGTTTCGAGTCAAAACGGCCTGGCGCTATAAAACAACCAGAGGTACCTGAAGAAGGGACCAAAAGGGATGTGCCCCGGAAGCACTGGGTCCATAGTGCTTCTCGGATCCCGCGTTTAAATGTAAACATGTAAAGCAGAATGCACATAATTTAAAATTTAATTTATTTATTAGTCTTCATTTATTTTTTATTAGTTTTATAATATTAATTTGTTACGTAATAATGATTATTTTAGTTATATTAATAATTTATACAAATTAGCGTTCATTTTAAATTGAAAAACCCCATCGCGTTGAAAGAACAAATTTTCAATTATTTATTTTTATGTTGTTTTTTGTTCTTTTTTTATTTTAGTATATATTTATTGGATTTAATATTACGATTAATTACGATTACTAAGGGGCGTATTTGACGGAGGAATCTCCGGAGGAATCTGCGAAGGATCCGTCGGAGGAATTTTTCACAGGGGAGTCTCGAGTGGAAATAAATCCTGCGGAGGAGAAGACGCGTGTTTGAGACAGCATTTTATCCCGCACGACCTAATAGCGTCACGGCTGCAACTGCTGTGGGGACAAACGTACAATTTGTAGCGGAGATCTATATTATTTTAATCCACACCTTCAATGCATATCCTCTCCTCATAACTTTATCACGCCATTTTCAAAAAAAGATGTTACCATCAGCGCACCCGATTCTACACATACATTGAAACCTTGCGCGCAGTGATTACAATGTGTACTTGGAATTTAGCAGCATTGCTTCCCATGCTCTACCGTGTACCTTGCCAGGTTCCATTAATTGTAATGTCCGAATTTATTTTGCCTATTATAATCTTAAATTTCTCTTTTTTAGATGCATGCATATTGTAATAATCCTGATATAATTCTTTGTGGTAATAAATCTGATCTTGAGAATAAAAGAGTCGTTAGCGAGCAAAGTGCTCGTGAATTAGCTGAGAGAAATGGGTAAGTAATTGTTTCGTTCATTGCATAATATTTTTCTTTGTTACATATTTATGTTAGTCTCGTTGTTATCGGCATGCTAATAAGAGAGAGAAATCAGAGCAAGATTTTCTTATCTTATTAAAGAACATATAACTTTTTGTCCAACATAAATTTAAATATATTTTGATATTCTTTTAGAATAGGTAATTCAAAAAATACGTTACATGATTACAATAATTGAGTTGACTGAATATTAACAGTAAACTTATATGCAAAATATGAGCAGGAATTAACACATAGTTCATTGAGTCTCGGGACTAACCAAGAAAAATACATTTTTTTTGCCAAATACGACCTTATTCATCAACATAGTCATCTTCCATAGCGATATAATCTTTCCAACATTTTTCTAAACTTTTGATGACTTTTTTATAAAACAATTTGTGTTTGGCCTCTAAATAGACTTCGTTACAGTCGTTGGAGGGGGTGGGGGTTAGCTTTATTTCCGGAAGACTCTTTTGATGGGATGCTGTTGGGGAGGGTTGAAACCCTTCCGGAAAATGGTTTTCAGCTTTGGCGCGGTGCAATTGCGAAAGATTCATGCGTCCGACTACTAGCAGAACAATAAAACAGTTAATATTCCCATAAAAAATTGGATTCGAACCCCAAAAGACAATTTATGAACATTCTTATGATAAATTATGAAAGAAATACTATAATAAGGCATTTATTTCAATAAATCTGTTAAAATTACAATAAATTTATAGGAAAAAGTACTTTATTTTAGCATTTATTTCATATTTTATCATAAGTATCTTCATAGCATGTCTTTTGGAGTTGCAATCCAATTTTTATGGTAAAATTAACTCTTTATTTTTCTGCGTGTATATCAATCTTATGACGCCAAAACTTTAGCGAAGTCGTTCGGGTTGGGTTGGGGGGAGGGGGGGTGTTAATTTTATTTCTGGGGAATGATTTTTACTGGACATTGTTGGGGAGAGTTGAAACTCTTCCGGGAATAGGTTTTTAAACGAAAACGTTCTGTTCTTCAGCCACATACACATATTTAGGAATAAATAAAAAATATACAGTCGACTTCCACACATTTGCAGTTTTCGGGACCGGAAACATTCACACATTTTCTGTTCCCGGTGAAGAAACTGATTGGTTGAAATAAAAGGTTGGCAGAAACTGATTGGCAGTTCCAGTCCGTAAACAGCAAATGTGTGAAAGAAAAAGCAGAAAATGTGTGGAAGAGAAAATAAGTGAATGGCAAATGTGTGGAAGTCGACTGTATTAAAATCAAATAAATATATCCATTAATATGTTTGTATTTAAATCAAGTAATTATTTATTGGTTTCGGATTGAAATGATAGAATTTGTGTGTTTCAAAGTATATTTATTTAAAAATAATAATTTTTTTCTCTGGGTGTACATGTGCCAGAAGTGCAGGTTAAGGAGTGGGAGGAATTCTGAAAGTTAACCAACTGTAAATGTTGAAATTTTAATTTTCAGGTTAGTTTATTTGGAAACGAGTGCAGCTACTGGTCAAAATATAAACCGGGCCGTGGAAATCTTGTTGGATCGCGTAATGTGTAGAATGGAAAACACATTTGATAAATCGTTATTACCACATCAGCGTCTCTTAAAATGTAACGAAAATACAGTTCCTGTTAAAAAAAATGCATGTTCATGTTAATCGCTAAAATTACTAGTGTGTATATTACGAGTATCGCAGACTATTTGACGGAATAATTCTATTGTGCACTGCGTTTACTCACGGAGAGGAAATATTAATAAAAATTACTGACATTGTTGGTAAACTGGGAAATTTTTATTTACATTTTAATAATTGACATTCACAGAAAGTTATTTATTCGCCTAACAAATTTGACCAAGGTAACACTTTGACCATTACGCTACTGCGACGCTCGCGAGAGCCAACTAATCCGAGCCCATTTCAATCATAAATAAACGTTACGTGCATCAGTGCCCAATTAGTTTACCTTGTTTAGACCAGCTTTGGATGCCATATTACTTGTTCAAATTCAGTGTATCTAGTTATTTCGCCATTATAGGGCTCAAATCAGGAATTCGTTGGTCAAATATTCCACGTTTCAGCCATATTGGGGCTGAATCTACATGTGTATAGGGCATGCCCAATATCATTTCTACTTGGGTATTAATATACAAATCGAAAAGAACAGAATCCAAAAACAATGGTTAAGATTGGTTCAAATTTACGAATTTTAGCAATTTCGCTAGGATGCTCACTTATTTTTATCGTTAAGAATCCACGTTTTTCATTTTTTAACATTTCGTTTTTAACATTTAGTTTCTCATTAGCTGCAATCTTCCCAAAATCTGGTGTGTAAAAAAAAAAATTATCATGCCATTTTCCTTTCAGCGACGTATTGTATGCACTTTTTGTGAAAAATTTTGTACGTATCTAACAAGGGCAACTTGAGATTCTACACAGATTTTCTTGGGTTTGACTCAGGCTCATAACAACCACATTTTTCCAGAATTCGATAAATTATTTTTTTAGTTGCACATTATCCGACTTGTCTTATGTTGATTGCAAATAAAATTAAGAGTTACTTATTAAATGTTTAACATGTTTTATTACTATAAATCCAAGCCGTGTATACTTATGTCTGCATATAGAACGTATAATTGATCACATGCATAATTACAATAATTTATGTACTGGGTAATTGTTTGACTAGCTTATAATGATTTGCAGTCAAAATTTGAATAATGTGTGTAATAATTTATCAACTATATTATATATTTATGCTCGAATTTGCTTAAAAAATGTTGTCGTGTTTATTACTTTTTTGACGAGTATCCAGAATGTAAGAATAAATTAATGCCTATTTGATGTTACGGCCTATGGGCCTGAATTAATTGTTGTAATTGGGGTGGCAGTTGTTTGGAATATTGGATTTGAGGTTCCTGTGCAGGTCCTTGAATTGGTCTATAAATTGCTTTGTAATTGGGTTGCTGAGGTTGCTGCTGCGCTTGGCCGCCCCCGTATTGTGGATATGCTCGCTGTTGTTGATGTGCTGCATGTTGCGGAGCTGCAACTTGTTGAGGTTTAATATTGTCATAAGTCGGTTGTTGAGGGGCAGATCCATATTGCACCTGAGGCCTGTACGGAGTAAACTGAGCTTGAGTAGGTTGCTGCTGAGGTGCTGCGTGATTTGGAGCAGCGCTTAGCTGCGGTGGTTTTTGTGGTGGTATATTCACTATGGGATCACGAGCTTGCTGATACTGAAGAAGTTGTTTGATGTTTGCTGGGGCATGGGAAAAAGGTCTATAATTTATTGGCGCGGCTTGATGGGGTTGTTGCCTTTTCTCCCGACTCTTTGCTGTAAAGAAAATATATTTTTAAGTTGTTTTTGAGTAAATCTTTCCTTTGTTATATTATAGTATAAACGAAAAATAACTTTACATATATTTAAACTTATAAAGCATATATGATTGGTTTAATTTAGTGCATATGTAATTTGAAGTCTGATATTATAGTTGTAAATTAATAAAACAAACAAACAAAAATGTGAATATTCCTTTAACTCTAGGACTCCCGGCATTTTCCACCCGCATGGTGTCAAATTGACACCAAGCAATATTTTTAACATTAATTTTAAAATTTTTTCGTTTTAGTATTAAATTATGTTAAAAATTATTGTTTAACGCAAATGAATGATTTTTTGTTATAAATTTTTGCTAATAATTTTAATTAATTATACATTTATATATTACTACGCGTACACGGAGAGAAATACCGTTTGATAAATTGCAACGTATATAGGAAATCAGTGATGATATTGTCACAATTAACATTTTTAGAAAACAAATTTCATATTATACAAATAAATTTCTGAACAATGTTTCTAAAAGTTTTACAAATTACAACGTGAGTTATACACCCTATATATAAAGAGAAATACACCCTAGTATATAAAATGTATATAGAATGTGCACTCTGAATAAAATAAGTGTACAAGGCACATACACTTATTTTAAGAACTACAGAACCTGACAGAACCGACCACGGAAAAACGCTAAATATCAACTCCGTAATTCACCGTACTGCGCAAGTAAGTTTGCATTGTTCCGTACCGGGAAATATTTTGACAATACTTTATCCCGTAAATGGTCGTAATTTTATCGATACAATGCTTTTATGCTTTTACATCCATAAATGCATTTAACTATTAATTTCAAAATTTACACGGAGAAAAAAGAATATCAAAAATTAGAAACCAAGGGATTTGAAATGTTAATAAACTGAATTCTAATTGTTGACCAACTGTTTATTACATGTTTTGTCCATTAGGTGTCACTATTCAGTGTCTCTAACCTATGCTGTTCATACACGGCGAAAAAAGTTATTAGAAAAATTGTTATAATTTAAACTTGTTATTAAAAATTAAAATAATTTAAACCTGTCAACAAATGCGTGCAGCAGTGATAAAAACACTAATTTTTAAACTATTATAGCAGCATAATTATTTGTGGATTGTTTTTGCTTTATTCGGATAGCTCAGGAGTATAGGATTACGCTATACTGAGAAAAATGAAATAGTATATTTATGAATAAATTCTGGAGTATTGAACCTATATGTACTCTGTAGGTGTAACTGTAATAATTTATGGAAAAACTAAGTATATGTAATGCATACAGTTCTATAAACATACAATACTATACAATGTGTATAGAAAACATTCCCAAAAATTATAAGTGATATACATACAAAGAACGTATAGGTTCAGTATTCCAGGATTTATTGCTAAATATGCTATTTATTTATCTCGGTGTATAGTGCTTCTTTTCGACCTCGATTCGATTTCGTTTAAATTTTGTTGAATTTTTGTAGCACTCTCCATTTATTTCGCACAATCCCAAAAAAGTTAGATGAAAGATATTACGAAGAGTAAATGAAATTGAAATTAACTGGAAGCGAGATTGAAGCGAAAGTAAAGCGAAATTTAAGCGAAAGGGAAACAAGATTGGAACGAGCACGATAATGTAATGGCACTCCAGGTTAAATCGAATGATAAAAAGCGCTTTACTGGTTACATGTTTAATAATTATAAAAAAAACAATGACTTATAAATAAGCGGGGCACGTTACTTATGCAAACGTCGTTGGCTAGCTTGTAAAGTAAAATCAACTTATTATACAATAATTATCTACTTACGGAAATTGATTTTATGAAATTCTTGGGTATTTTCTCTGGTGAATTCACAAGCACAAAGCTGTACTGCGAAACAGAATGTGATCTAAAATGTAAATATATCATGTAAATTTAATTTACACTAAAAAATATTATTTAATTTTTAATTAAATATTTATGCCGAGTTAATTTCGTGTCATTCACTAATTATAATAGATTTTAGTAGAGAGAATCCCGCAGATAGCAAAGGATGGTTTGCCTTAATTTTACTATTTTTCTTGTATGTGATGAATTTGACCAGTGATGGATACTTTATGTATACCCACCGTCTGTGAATCGTCCAATAACTACCCTTGTGGAAATTTATTGTCTGCAAAAGTCCGCAAAAGTCTGCAATCAAGTCCGAAAATGTCTGGAAAAGTTTCTCCAAACAGTCTACAAATGTCTGCAAAAATGTCTGCAAAAGTCAGCAGTCTCAATTTTGATATCTTCTCAGACAGTTGCAGACTTTTGCAGACACCGCAAGAATTTTCTAATTATATGCGAATTTTCGCATATATGCGAACATTTTTCAGTTATTTAGAAAATTCTTGCGGTGTCTGAAAAAGTCTGCAACTGTCGAGAAGATATCAAAATTGAGACTGCTGACTTTTGAAGACATTTTTGCAGACATTTGTAGACTGTTTGGAGAAACTTTTCCAGACATTTTCAGATTTGATTGCAGACTTTTGCGGACTTTTGCAGACAAAAATTTCCACAAGGGTTGTCGTACCTATCGATCAGCTGATCCCACGCGCCGGTGAAATTAGCTGCGGTGATAGGCACGTTCTTAATTAAATTAAAAGGCTCTCCCTCTAAACAAGACTTTAAGTAATGGAAACGTTGTAAATTATCGAAATAGCCGTTGTTTAAGATTAAGGATTGAAAGTAATCGCGGAATGACGGATATTCGCGATATGAGCCTCTGAACCGCGGGAGCGCTATACGGGGTACCTGGACCACCAACCGGGTGGCTTCGACCTTGATGGTTTCAGTTGAGGATGGCTGCCTGTCAACGGCGGATGCCCGCGCATGGAGAATGTCGCATCCCTCGAGGACTAGCATCTCGGTAGAGGCGTAAACGTCGTCCAGGAAATACGGGTGTTTCTCCTCCAACGAGGCGTCCTTTTCCTTCAGCAGGCTCCGATGGAGCGAGCGGCACTCGCTCACATCTTCACATACTCAAGGCGCGATGCTGCAACTGCAGGCGTGGTTGCAGCGATGTTCTGCGTGATGGTCAATGCGCGATGGATAGAGGCGATGGTGTCCTCCGTCTGCGTTAACAGCTGGTCGAATTGAGAGAAGCTCTTGGACAACGCCATCTCCGTTGATACACGGAATGGTCAGGATAGACAATGACAGCTGACCAGGCGCGCTAAAATGTTCAATGAACCGGGACGCACGGAGCACAGAAACTCACGGACGTGACGTCGCGACTGGTTGATGTGACAAGAAACTGAATAATGTCCGAAATGTCACTTTATCGTTCAACAATGCACACGGAAAAGAGTCCAATTGGATTTATACAAAGCTCGTGCAGGGGCTACGAGGGAGCGCACCCACGAGGAGAGTCGAGTCCGAGTTGCCAATCAGAAGTACGAAGGAGCTGCAAAAAGCATCAGTGCATCAAGGAGCATCAATTTGACGGGCAATAGTCCCTCCGTCCGTGGCGTGGCTGAAGCAGCCGGGCGCGCACCAGTGATGCCAATGAGCCGTGGGCCGTGGGACGTTTTCTATGTAGTAGTGTATACGTGTGGAATCGTATTCCAGTATCTTCGGCGGCGCTCGTTCGAAATCGCTAGAGCACACGGCCGATTGCGTTCGAGATAGAAATTCACGAGAATATACTAGTTTATGAGTTTCCAAAAACTGCGAAACAAAACTTGTAATGTTTTAATGCAAATATGTAGCGAAATGATTAAATATGACCCTCTGATTATGTTCTTACAGGTTTTACCGACAATTAAATTATTTTCATAATGAAAAAGTTACTTATTTTTTTTTTCATTATGAAATATTATTTTATAATTATTATTTAAAATTAAATATTATTATTTAATATATTAAGAAGATGAAGTCAGAACTTTTGCAATAAAAATACATGGCATAGAAGTAGTTTTTCAC